>JAQFZE010001146.1:0-19545 GCA_034695245.1 Dicyrtomina saundersi | reverse complement strand
CAGCGACTGCGTTCGTGTGTTGTAAGGGCTGGCTCGGTGGGTGGAACAAAATTTATAATAACCCTGCGCAGTTCCACCCACCGAGCCAGCCCTTACAACACACGAACGCAGTCGCTGGCGACTGGCCTGATTCCTAGTACTATATGATTTGATGTAGTGAGGTCGGACCAGACCAAACTATAAAAATTAGGACCAGATCAGAGGATCAGACCATTTCGATCACTAATAGTCGTTCGCCACTTAAACAACATATCATGTTGTTTTAGAGGCAGGGCGACTAAACATTGGTTCCTTTATTAAAAATTCTGGAGCAGCACATGAATTTGTTTTTATATTCGCAGTGTGTAGCACTAAAATTAGGTTACTTAGGCGGAATAAATGTTTTTTGACGATAATTAACTGTATAACATTTGTACAAGTTGATAGAGTATTGTGCACTTTTCAAAAAACATGTAAATAGATCATTTTGAGCTTTGGAAACACATGTAAGTGAAACATTTTGCATTTTTCAAAAATATGTAGATAAATCATTTTGCACTTTTTAAAACTTGTAAATGAAACATTTTGCACTTTTTAGAAACATATAAATACAACTTTTTGAACTTTTCAAAAATATGTAAATAGAACAATTTACTTATTTTATAAACTTGTAAAAGCTAATTTTAGCATTGTAAGCATGTAACTATCTTATTCACAGTGTTTTTTGACATGGCTTATTCTAGTTCTAACATAAATTGGAAATGGGCCACTTTGGTTCTTTGTTGACGATATAGTCTAATTAGGTGATTATTAATTTACACAAATATTTATGTTTCTAACAGCAGCAATATAATTGGAATTTCCAAGTATGTGCTTTCTTTTATATAATTTTCAATTTTAGGTCACATTTTGAATAGCGCTCGGGTCTGTAATAGTACTCGGGCCTGTAATAGTACACGGTTCTGTAACTGTACATGGGTCTGTAATTCTATACTAATCTATGATTTTACATGGTACGAGGCTTATCCATCGATTATACATTATAATATTTGAGCTACAAATGAAATATAGTTCACCCTAACATTTATAAGCGTTCGTCATTCAACTAAATTTTAATAACGTTAACTTAATATTTACATTTAGTACACGGGCCTGTAATAATGCACGGACCTGTTTGTAAACGCGGGTCTGGGAGGTTCGAATTTGTATACTACACCCCGTGTACTATTCCAGGAAATACGGTATTTTCTTCCCTGCATTGAAATGTATCACACTTGTGGCATTCAGCTGGGGCGTTTGAGTGAATCGTTGTGGCTGTCAACATTGATTGAATAAAAACATAAGGAGAGGATCTTCCTTTATCAAATGTATGAGGTGAAAATTTTAGCATGTGTAAACGTATAATATTTCTACCGTAATTAAATATATCCTGGTATATACAGTATGTTATGTATAATTACGTGCTTATTAAATATTGCGCGGACTGTAGATTTGTAGTGTCCATACCTAATGCTACTGACCTGCCACTCCAAATGCAGCATAATGTACATATCATCAATAAAGTATCAAAATGACACATCTATTTTTTGATGAAACAAAAAGTGCGAAAGTCTAATTTAAGAAAACAAAATTACCGTAATTTTTAAAATCACGTTAAAGTAAAAGTTTGCAATTTAAAAAAAAATTAAATAGAACACTTTGGAAAATTTAAAAAAAAAACCTGTTAAAAAAATATTTTTCACTTTTCAAAAACGTGTAAAAAGAAAATTTTGCAATTTAATTTTTTAAGAAAACAAGTAAATAATACATTTTGAACTTTTCAACAACGTGTAAAAAATAGTAACTTTTACATTTTTAAATGCATTTAGGTAAATGGATTATTTTGCACTTTAAGACACATTGATACCTATAAATGGAACATTTTGCACATTCACACGTTAAAGAAACATAGAAAATAGAAGCTTTTGACTTTACCAAAAACTACTTTATATATGTTGTATATCCGTCTCCGTCTCACATTCAGATGTTGTTGTTTTTTTTACAAATAGCTCATTTTATTTCTGGCTTAAATTAAGAACGGGTAATTTTGCTTCTACAACGACGATATATGTTACAACTAATTAGCATTTGCATTTAAATGTTTCTTTTAGGAATTTAATGAAATGCAATACCAATTCACACATTCACAAGAGGCTTTTGTAGGCGTATTATTTCCAACGTGAAATATGACAACGTCATAGGGATATAGTTACAAATCCTATTTTTCCTTTTACTTTTTTTTTTCATCTTTTCTGTTACTCAAGTTTACATAAATAAAGTGTACAACTGAAGCACGACTCCTATTATCACCCTTGTCATGATCTTTAATTAATCAAAAGGGCAAGCCATGGGAGAAGTCGTCGTCATCCGTGGAACAATTTCAAGTCAGCAGATCTTATGCTGCAATGCACGATCTTGGGCACGATTTATTGGCTGGTTACAAATTGTACGTTTTTATTTTTTTTTAAATTTTAATTTGTTCAATATTTTCATCCTTTATTATATAATCATTAATCAATTTATGTTCGATTTTTTAAAAAATATTTAAACTTACATTTACAGTGGGTGGGTGCAGTGTCATTGCTAGTGTGTTTCATACTTTGTATTCTATTGCTCGTGGCTCTCGGCTCTCGTGGAGGTAATTTAAAAAAAATATGGCGCTGTCACTGACTTGATTGTTCAAAAACAAGTGAATGAGTGCTTTATTTTGATGAAGGTCTGTCCATATATGATGTCATCGCCAGGGTGGGTGAATCTGGTTGGGTTCTAATCACATGACATGTTATAAGTTGCTGTTTACTTAATTTTAAAGTGAAAGGGGGGTGGGTGGATCAAAAATGTGAAGAATTAAAATAAAATTAAAATTGTGTAAAATTATTAATGGATCACCTTCAATAAAATAATTAAATCTTTAAGTAATAACTATGCACACCCCATTTTCATTTTAGGCGATGACTCACCATCTAAAAAATCTGGGGTAACGCAGATCATCATAGCAATGTCAATTCTTCTGATTGGAATCTGCATTTTGTGCTTAGCGGCAGGGATTGTACTTGTTAGGGGTATATCTGAGGTGAGTCCCATTTACATATTATATACAAAGTAGAAGTGGCTCCGCCCACAAATAAATTCTAACCAATCACATGGGCAGTTCTTTTGAGGACTGGTAACCGCGGTAACCGACACTAAATACAATTAAGCTAAAAGAGCCTGTTTTAATTTTAATAAATGACTTTATAATTACTTGTTTTACAGGAAAACCCGAGTAAACTGAAATGCTGGTTAATAATTCAGGGAATTTTCTTTGGCTTGACAAAACTTCAAATGATACTACAACTTGTGGCTGGAACTTACGTGATGCTAACAGAATATTTAGTTTCAATCCCAATAAATATATTTTTTATTTGGGTAGTGAACCTTCACCGGCAAGAATTACTCAGTGCGAGTCGAAGCCGGCCAAGCTTGTAACAACTTTAAGAGTGCAAACTGTTATTGTAGAGAAATTCCTGGGATGTCATTTATGGACGACCCCTTCTGTGGTCTACTAATATTGCTGCTGCATAGTTTGGCAAGAGTTGTTAGTATCCTATTTTTTTGTTGCCCATTGGTTTTATATTAAATTAAAATTGCAATTAAACCTTAAACATATATACATAGTTATATTGTTGGCGCTAGGGGAACTATAAAATAAAAACTATATACAAAAAAAAAATGCAGTTAACTTTCAGAAACGCAATTCAAAACGCATTCTTTTACATGACAAGAAGTCCCACAATTTGATTTACAACAAAATCCCCAAAACTAGGCGTGGACTCTCGTTCTAACGTTTGAAATTGCCCCACTTTAATCCCCTGAATTTTTAACGACTTTAATTCTGCCCGCAGCAGAACTCTTGAAGCTCTCAAGTATAGCCCATAACTTGCAATTTGTAACTGTAAATTGACCTCGTCCATTTTATCAGGGATGACAAATGCTTTGTCGAACATGACCACAAAATTAGAGCTGACTTGCACGGCCATTATTAGGTTTGCCAGTGCCAGAACGGGCTGTGTGAGGGCATAGTAGATGGCGAGGTATCCATAAATGACGGCACAGTTCATGATTGCTATCTTCATGAGAAAGATTATAGTGCTCAGGCTCAAGTTGAAGTAATTCACAAGAAGCTGAAGGCTCCGGATTTCCTTGCACATCTTCGTCAGCATTTGTTGTATTTTCCAGGAATTTGGTCTGTTACACAAATACAAGAAAATGTGTTCACATTAGTGGTAATCATGGGGTCCAGAAAATAATAGTTTTTCGATTACGTCATTTATGGACGATTCCTAACAAAAATTACATTCTTAATAGGGTTATTGTTTAACTTACACGTTATTTTCCGTGCATGAAGTTATGTTGGCGAGGATATTGTCCATTCTAAAATTGAGGTAGTCAATACACAAAATCACTAGAAACACAATGTGGAAAATTGTGAATATGTTTGGTAGGATTAATATGCAGTCCAAAACGAGGCAGATCCATTCAATTAACTTGCACCTGAGTCCATCAAAAATAGGAAAGTGGTCCGTTAGCGCGTACATGTAGTATGGTACATGCGGATCATAGAAGTACAATCCAACGATCACAAACTCAATGTATAGAAAGGACATTGGTAAATTCGTCATACTGAGCTTTTTAAGGTCCATACGGTCTACAGCATTCATACAAAAATTAGTAAATATTTTGACAAGTTTACAGACATCATTTATCGACCATCCTTTAAATATAAATTACCTGTTGATGACCCTCTTCCTCTGACACTGAAGTTTTCAGCTCCGCTATATACTTCCTGCACTAACAGAGCATGCAAATCCGGCCACAGATGCGAAATAACATTGTGGATCACGAAAGAAGACATCATTGCAAATGATACTGCAAACAGAAGAGGCAAGTAGAATTCTCTGTCTGTCTTGGCGGGGTACAATATAAGACGTACAACATGGGTAAGTAGGACCATGTTTTGAATCCCAAATAGAAACGTCCAAATTCGTTGAATGAAAAGTCTCGATTTTGACTTTTGCGCTTTTATTTTTGTCAAAAATGATTTTGATTTTTTATCCCATATTTGTGTCACGTGAAATGGGAGAAAGTTGAGCCTGGACATGAGAGTGTACATGACTATGTTATACCTCAGTTCTTTTTTTGTTAACAGCATTTTTCTTGTAGCTTTGAAGGTTTTATTTTGTAAGTCGCTCCCTTCAGCTGAGCGTTTAATTACATAATTACTATTCTAAAGAAAAACTAATACTATGAATATTTTTGTGTTTACGATTCTTACGAATTCTGTTACCATGTGATATTTTTTGATTGAAATAATTAAACTCAAAACAGTATTGAAACTATTAGTATTTGTTTTTATTTTGGTTTATCGTAATGTTATTATTTTTAAGATTGAATTCTATGAAGTTTAGGTTGCAAATGGTAAAGCCCATAACCAAAACCCTGGAGCTAGGCATTATATTTTACGAGCATTCAATATATATTTGTTAGGTACCTTTTAGGCATTTATCTGCTTGGGTAAGTGAGTTATATCATATCAGTGGATATATGTGCCACTCTATTTTTTTGCAGCTATAAAATGAACTGTCAACTTTTCTACTTTCTAATATAGAAAATATTTTTAGGTAACCCACTTCTTTTCCATTTAAATCCTCGTTTATTGCCTCGTTCTATCGATTTTGACAGTATTTTATTTAACTCAAGTATACTTCTGTTTAGGTATACCGTACTTGTGTGCTTCAGAAGTCACGTTGGCTTTTAATGTGGCAAAATCCAGGACATAAAATATACCTTTAACTTTTGAAAATACGTATAACTATAGCGAAAAATAGGTTATCTTACTTAGTATTTTAACTATTTCCCAAAGAAACTACTACAACGTAGAATGATTTTATGTAGAAAAGTAGTATGTAAAAAATCACTTTAGCACAAATATTTGGAAATACAAATGAATAAAATATTATTGTAGCTGCTGTGTTATGGATTTTGGACAGTTTGGTAATGTTGTTAAGTGAAAATGAAAAAAACGTTAAATTACTTTCGTGAGTTTTGAAGAAAAGAGAAAATTTTTAGTTAACCCAATACTTATCCATTTGAAGAGCTCTGCTAATGGAATTTCCTCGTTCGATCGATTTCGACAGTACTTAATTTAGCTTACGGCTTACGTATACTCCCGTGTAAATATATCGTATTTATATGCTACTGAATTCACGTTGGCTTTCAATGTGACGAAGTCCAGGATATACATAATATACAGTACAGGGTGTGCTATTTATTTCTTAAGATGTGAATATCGTGTTTAAAAAATATTAAACCTATTATCAGCTTGAAGTGAGATTAGAATGTAAAACAAAAATTCAGTTACCTAATTACAGATAATTATTACATTGACAGGGGTGAGGAATAATTCTTTTAATTCCGTCCCTAATTATGTTCAGGTTTTAGTTTTGTTGTTTACGCAATTAATTCAAATAACAATGTAGCACTATAGTGCTACTAACACTTTATGTTGAATTTGTATGTATTGTATTACAGCACGTGACTTAGCAAATTTTAGTACTAATTTATTTGCTAATTGGGTTTTTAAAAATAAAATAGATATAAAATAGATATGTAATTAATTTCTGAACCAGGATAGCATTCACTTTGCTAAGTTTTGCAAACACAGTAATTCATTAAAAAGACAGAAATGCTTTTGATAATATAAAAAAGGTGAACGTAAATTAATTAAACGGCAGTCAGTTCATTTGACAGTAGCTGTTCTGTATCAGCCTGTCGCTGCTATGGTGCAATAAGACCTATATATACTTTTTAGCTAAAAATAAAAATCCACTTACTATGAAGAGTCAGAAAAATATAATTCTCTTAAAACCATGTCAAAAAAGGTATTTAAAAAATAATACTATGTTTAAAACTGTTTAAAAAATATCAGAATTATTTATTTATCTTTAAAAAATTAAAAAAATGAAACGTGCATTTCTCTGAATTTTCTAATTGAACATTTTGTGCATATTTTTAAAATATGTATTGCTGCGGTCCTGCTCCCTCCCGCGTCACGCTACCGTCATTCGTAAATCACACAAATTCAGACGTGTGCTTTTGCATTTATTTTTAACCATTACCTATTTGTTAAATATATAATCTTTTAGCGTGCTCCTATGACTTACTAAATGTGCCTTCGGACTTCTGGACCGTTAATATTTTTTTAAAAATTTCTGAGGGTAATGTTAAAAATGAGAATAGGTTCATAATAATATCTATTAAGTCTTGCAACAAACGATTACTTTAAGTAGTAGTTTCCTTAATGACTAGTTTTAATAAATAATTACACTGACATACCTTCAATTCTTTTAGGTACTCTTTTATATATTAATTAATTACGAATTTTTAAATTTAAAAATATTTTTTAAGTGTGAAAAAAAGCTTATTACTGAAGGTTGTAAATGCTACGTACATACAATTTTAATCAAGTTTATATTGAGTTTTGCGAACAAATTATGGAGCACAAACCACAGTAAGTAGTGAAGGTGATTAAAGGTGACTACAAAAAAAAGTTTACAAAACAAGCAGTCCCACAATTTGATTGAGTACAAAATCAATAAAATTAGGAGTGGACTCTCGTTCCAGCGTACGAAACTGGCCAACTTTAATTCCATCGATTTTCAGCGACTGTATTTCTGCTCGCACCATTTGTCTCATGTATCCCCGTGTGTAGGTAACACTCACACTTTCCAGTTGTATTTTCACACTGTTCATTTTTTCAGGGATGACGAATGCTTTGTCAAACAAAATTATAAACATGGCACTCATTTCCACAGCAGTAAATAAACCTGCCAAAGCTATAATTGGATCAGAGTGACGGAGCTGAATTGCAAAAAATTCTGTAATAACTGCAGTGGTCATTAATGCAATTTTTAGCAGAAATATAACAGTGCAAAGGCATACGTTGAAGTATTTTGTGAGTAGCTGAGGGTTCCGAAATTGTTCACACATGTTGGTGAGCATTCGATATGTACTCAAGGAGTTCAAGGAGTTCAAGGAGTTCACAACACGAAGAGAACAACTCCAATGCACGAAACAAGAAATGGCAAATGCATGATAAAGAGCCTCGTAAGTTGAATTGAGCCTGCAAAGCAAACACAATATGCATATCGATTTATAATGCATACGTAGACGGCATAGATAGAAGTATCGCATTGCACAAATTAGAACATTCTACTGTGAATAAAAAATGGTAGTAGGGTTTGCTTAAATGGTGATCACTTCCCTAATGGTGATCAGTAGCCGCAGTTCAAATGCTGCTGCGTTTAAAAATCTGGCTGGTCGATATTTGTATAGCTTATAATCTCAACTGTCTACAGCCAGTCACACATATTTTTAAATGCAGTAGTATTTGAACAACGGCTACTGATCACCATTAGGGAAGTGATCACCATTAGGGCAAACCCTGCTACTACTAATTCAGACTAATTTAAAGTAAAAAACAATTTTAAAATACTTGCGTTGTGTCACCTGTACTCGTATTCGTGTCTTTAACAGACGAAATTTGAAATTGACCTAATACTTCACAAATTAACAGAGGTTTCAAATCAGGCCACAAACAAGAGATAATAACATTGCCAAAGAAGCAGCAAACGAGTGGAAAAAATATTGAAAACGGTAATTCGAAGTAAAACGATTTGTCCGTGTCAGATAGGAACATTATGAGGCTTATGAGATTGATTCCAAGGGTTGTGACTTGGAACCCAAATAAAAACGACCCAATTCTTTGAACAAATAGTCTCCATTTAACTGTCTGCTCTTTTATGTTTGTGACGACGGATTTTGATTTTCGATCCAAATTTTGTGACACCTGCAATGGAAGGATGTTGAGCTTTGAAATAATGAAATACGCGGCAATGTTCCATTTCAGATCTTTTTTTGTCAGCAACATTTCTTTCGTGTTTATGTGACAGGGTTGCTGGAAAGCTGAGTAGTGGTAATTAGTACTTCGTTTTGAAATAGGACTGAGACACAGAAAAAAAATAAATTTAGACTATAATTATTTTATTTGACTATTTCTATTACTAGCTGGACAGTTCTCCATTTATTCCCTTCAATTTTTATTTACTTTTCACTAGGTTTACAGATGAGAAGCACGTCTTTAAATGATATGGTTTACGTATTATATTTATTATTATGGTCATACGTAGTTTTAAGTGACAAAAAAATTTATAACAAAAATTACTTAACTACTACTGTGGAAAACGCTGCAATTGTAATTATTATCTTTAAACAAAACGTCAAAATTTAAAATTTGATATCTGGAAAACAGTATTATTGTAGTACTTTGGTTTCCTTCTTTTTATTTTTAGCTATTCTTCACTCAATATTGTGAAGTAAACCATGAAACGCTGTGTCCTCATTTCTTAACCAATTTAATTGTATAACTTTTTCAACTGTCTTTAAAATTTTCTATAGGCCTGGCACACAACGACATACTGTCTCTGAAGAATCAAAATGATCCACATTTATTTTTATCCAAATTAATTTAAACTATCTACAAAAATATTCAAATAGGTTTTTGAGAGCATTTGAATAGGGCGTTTTGCAAATTTTAAAAAATTATAGAATAAAACATGTTTTTCGAAAACATGGAATTAGAACATTTTGCACCTTTTCACAAACATGGAATTAGAACATTTTAAAAGTTTTTAAAATGTTTCACATTTGCACATTGCAATGTACAACATTTGGATCTCAGGGTATGTACCTACGCACTATTCCCTGACAGTTGTATATCTTGTGGTTCATACCTTAGAGGATTACATCTTGCAAAAAATAATTTCCAGACAAATTTAATAAACTATTGTTTATCTATAGAAATACGTATATTTAATTTAAATATTAAAAAACAAATTTACAAACCTGACTTAATAGAAATCTATTGTCCTCAAACAAAAAATGAAAAACAACAAATAAAAAAAATAAAGCTCACACTACACTTTCTGCAGTTGACGCTTTTGGCGTATTCTTAGGCCAGTCTCACATGTCAGTTTTAAAATGTTTCCTAGACATGACAACACCTATGTCAATAACTACATTGCAAAATACTAAGTTGT
The DNA here is from genome assembly GCA_034695245.1 of Dicyrtomina saundersi. Taxonomy (NCBI): domain Eukaryota; kingdom Metazoa; phylum Arthropoda; class Collembola; order Symphypleona; family Dicyrtomidae; genus Dicyrtomina; species Dicyrtomina saundersi. Next base: position 9,391 of record JAQFZE010001146.1, on the reverse strand, counting down.
GAAGAAATGTCGAAAGAAATATATTGCTGTAGTATTTTCACTATTTTATTCAAAAACTACAACGTATTATTATTAATCAAGATTTATTCCTTCTCATTGATTTCATTATATACATACACTGAAGAATCACATAAGAATGTTTAAATTCTACTGAAAAGAGTATATAGTCAAACTTAGTGATAGTTTTTTCGTAACTTTAATTTTGACATATCTTATATAATATTTCTTATTTCGAGACATTACTTTAATTTTAACACAGAAAAATGCAAATGTATTATACAAGTGAGCAATATAGCTATGCTATGAAATCATATTACAAGTATTTGCAAAAAAACAAATGAATTTAATAGTTTCAAAGTTGCTATATTGTGAAATTGGAATTTAAAACAGTTGCGTAACATACTGTTCCCACTTAATCAAGAGCCACTTGAACCCAGCCGCAACTTGTACCTGTGCTTACTGTTCTGAGCCTACTTGCACCTTAACTACTTTTTTAAATACACATTTAAATCCACAATATCCTAAAATCTTATAAAACTGTTAACTGTGCATTATAAATTTAGAATAAATATTGTTTAAAATTAAAGGTGACCACAAGCACTAATTTACATAACAAGCAATGCCACAATTTGATTGATTACAAAATCAATAAATTTTAGAGTTGACTCTCGTTCCAAGGTCCGAAACTGACCAACTTTAATTCCATTGACTTGCAGCGACTTTATTTCTGCTCGCACGAATTGTCTCATGTATCCCCGTGTGTAAGTTACACTCACACATTCCAGTTGTATTTTGACCTTGTTCATTTTTTCAGGGATGACGAATGCTTTGTCAAATATAATGATAAACATGACACTTAGTTCTAAAGCAACTATTAAATTTGCCAAAGAAATAATTGGCTCAGAATGACGTTGTTGAATGGCAAGATAGCCCGTTACAACTGCACCAGTCATTAATCCAATCTTTTGCAGAAATATAACAGTGCAAAAACATAGGTTGAAGTAGTTGGTGAGGAGCTGAAGGCTCCGAAATTCTTTACACATGTTAATGAGCATCCGATGCGTCCTCCAGGAGTTTATTCTACATTAGGAATACAATAAATATCAAGATTAATTAATTAAAATAAAAAGCACAAGAGGACACTATCCATGCATTCAAAAACATATGTTAATAATTACACTAATGAGTTTTGAATCTTAGGTTATAATACTTACGAATTAGTTGTCGCACATGAAATAATATTAAAGGCAATTCTTTCAATGCGTAAACTGAGAAATTGAATGAATGAAATTATACAAAACACAATATGGTATTGACTGACTGCCAATGGTACAAGTTGTACACAGTACACTACAGCAGAGACCCATTTTACGAATATCCATGTTTGAGAATTAAAATTTGCAAAGTGGTAAATTATCGAGTACAGGTTGAGCGGTATAAGTGGATCGAAGATATATAATACGATGGCCACAATTCCAGCACAAGAAACAATACATGGCAAGTAAATGATAAAGAGCCTCGTTAGTCGAATTGAGTCTGCAAAAAAAGACCCAAAATCGGTTTAGAAAATCATCCGTGACCGTAATTGGAACATAGTCCGGACTAACTAGTAAGTTAAACTAAATAAAAGTATAATAAAACTTGCGTTACCTGTACTGGTGCACGAGTTATTACCAGAAGAATTTTCAAATCCGCTGATGACTTCATGCATTATACGAGCGTTCAAATCAGGCCACAAGCAAGAGATAATGATATTACCAAAAAAACAACAAGTGATTGTAAAGAATATGGCAAACACAAATGGAACGTAAAACAATTTGTCCGTGTCAGAGGGGTACATGATGAGGCGTAAGAGATTGATTGCAACGGTAGTGATTTGCAACCCGTATAAAAACGACCACATTTTCAGAGCAAATAGTTCCCATTTACCTGTCTGCTCTTTTATTTTAGTAACAACAGATTTGGATTTCCGATCCCAATTTTGTGTCACCTGCAGCGGAAGGATGTTGAGCTTTGAAATAAAAGAATACGCGGCAATGTTCCATTTCAGATCTTTTCGTGTCAGCAACATTTTTTTTCTATTTATCTGACATGGTTTCTGGAGAGCGGTGTAGTAATAGTATCACTTTGTTTCACAGTAGTACTGACTAGTGACGCACAGAAAAAGATAAATCTATACTACTTTTAATAAATTTTACTATACCCTCTGCTGGCCCCACGGTCTTCCATACCTTGCTTTTAACGCTCCAGTAAAAGGATACGTGGTTATTTATTTTATTTGTATATGTTTTGTGGCATCAAATATTAGTTAAATCACAATTAAAAACGTAAAGATTCCAGGACGTTCTTAAGAAATACGCTTCAATGATAATAACAGTATGAGAAGACTTTGTTTATTGGAGTGAAAACTTTATTAAGTCACTGTTGCACAAGACTATCAAGAAGACCGTACGAACCAGGACTGGGCTAGGCTGTGACTTAGTATTGCACTACATAGCGCATAGAAGCAAGAAGGTGGCAATGTACTTTAAATGTGATATCGAGCAGACCGTATGATTGTAGTATTCTGGTTTCCTTTATTTTATTTTTAGCATTTCCTTACGAAACATTGCAAAATATACCATAAAACGCGGTATGCTCATGTCTAAACCAATTTAAATGCATAGAAATTTTAATTGAATTTAAAATTGTACATAAGCCTGGCACATAACTACATATCGTCTGTTAGGAACCAAAATGACCCATTTCCATTTTGAGGTAAACACAATCCAACTATCAAGAAAATTATGCAAAGTCTTTAGAGTATTGAAAAACAATATCTTGCACTATAGAGAAAAGTAAATATACCATTTTATTATAAAAATCTTTTTAAAACAATAAAATTAAAAAATTTTTCACCTCTACAAAAACACGGAATTAGAACATTTTGCACCTTTTTAAAAACAAGTAATTAGAACATTTTGCACATTTTAAAAAACCTGGAATCAGTAGATTTTGCAATTTTTCAAAAACAAGTAATTAGAACATTTTGCACATTTTAAAAAACCTGGAATCAGTACATTTTACCCCTTTTTAAAAACAAGGAAATTAAACATTTTGCACCTTTTCAAAAACAAGGAATTAGAACATTTTGCACCTTTTCAAAAACAAGGAAATAAAACATTTTGCACCTTTTCAAAAACAAGGAATTAGAACATTTTGCACCTTTTTAAAAACAAGTAATAAGAACATTTTGCACCTTTTTAAAAACAAGTAATAAGAACATTTTGCACCTTTTCAAAAACAAGTAGTAAGAACATTTTGCACCTTTTCAAAAACTTGCAAATACGCAATTTTACATTTTAAAAAACATAAAAATGAAACATTTTACGTATGTTTTTATTTTGTTTTAATGACATAGCTCATTTCGATTCTAGCCTAAATTGGATATAGTTGATTTTGGTTCTTCACAAACGACATACTATTTAGAAGCATCGGAGTTAAAAAAGTTGTTTATTTCACCATGTATTTTGATATGGTTAAATCTAACTACGTCACTTGGAGAGCTTTGAATATGTCTATATTTGAAACTTTTTTATACTTTAAAAATCAATAGCAAGAGGCAAATCCCATTACCAGAATGTCGCAAATAGGTAAAGCGTTGGGTCTTGGGTAAATGAAATACTTCTTCCGAAAAACAAACTTCGTTAGCTCAAAAAACATTTCTTAAGTAAACTAAAAACATACTACCTAAGCCTACCTAAAAAAAGGAAATGACGTGAAAGGTACCTATAACAAATATCCAGTATTGTTTTAGACTGGGAATCTATGGGTGTCATGGTATTTTTTGTGGTTTATATCTAAGAGAATTTAATATTCTAGTAATAATTTCAGCAACATTGTTTTGCTACTTTTAATGCCTTTATAGTTTTTTAAGTAAGCATAATTATCAGATGAGTGCCATCGCCTTATTTTGCGAATATAAAATAAACTGTCAACTGTTTTCGATTTTGTCAGAAATCATATTTTGAAGTAAGCCACTACTTACAATTAGTTATTCATTTAAAAGAAGGTGAATGGCCTTGCTTGATGTTAGGTATAATGACAGTATTTTATCTACCTCACGTGTACTTCTCTTTAATTATATTTTGTTTGTCAAAGAAGTCACGTTGGATTTTAACGTGTCAAAATCCAGGAGATGTAATATACCTATGACTTTAGCAATGCTTTTACTACATTGCAAAATAAGTTGCGTTGGTATTTTTACCATTTGCTAGGAAAACTCTGTCTAAAAAAAAAAGTTTGAATTTAAGTTTGAGTGAACTTTATTCAGTGTCGACCTAATTCAATATAAAAAGTGATATGTATGAAATAACTTTACGTATGATTGCAAACAGGAACGAATACAATAGAACTGCGGTTGCTGTAATATGAATTTAGAACACCTAGGAAATGCAGTTTAGTAAAAATAAGGCTTTTATTTAAAAAAAAAGCTTGCCTAAACAATTTTTGTGAGTTAATAATAGGACAGTTTGGAGACTATTTGGCCTTTCTAAAATCTTAAATAGAAATTTATTAAATTAAAACCCAGCAGCAGTGGTAATAAACATCATAGGTAATATATTTTTTTTACATGGTATGTAATCGTGTAACTTTATACGTAATGCGCGGGATTTCACGGATTTAAAATTTAGAGAAAACGGCATCAAAATTATGTCTTGTAATAAATTAATAAATACCACTTTTAGCATAGTCCATGAATAACTTTATTCGTTAGGTCAACAGGTATGCTAGGTGACTACATACATTCAATCTTAAAAACAAAATCAATAAATCAATTTATACGTAGACGATATAGATTTAGCATTTTAAAAATCATAACATTATACTGTAAATAAAAAATGATCCAGACTAATTGTACTATGTCGCTTGCTCCCTGGACAGTTATCCATTTATTGCCTTCAACTTAACCTTGTACTCCCTACCATGTTTGCGTATCAGAAGGGCGTATATAAAGGGAATGGCTCAGTATACGTTTGTATGAGTGGCGACAAAGTTTATAGTGAAAAATATTTAACTACCGTGGAAAACGCAGCAATTGTATCTTCAAGCAAAACGTCAAAATTTTATATGGGATATATCGAAGACAGTAATATTGTAGTGGTCAGATTTCCTTTATGTTACTTTTGGCATTTCCTCACAAAATATTGCGAAGTAAACTACTAAACGTTGTGTGCTCATATCTAAACCAATGTAGAAGTATAACTTTATAATTACTTTTAAAATTGTGTATAAGCATTGTATGAAACGAGATATCGTCTGTGAAAAACCAAATTAAACCATTGCTTCTTTTTACATATCTGAAAAGAATATGAATTATTCGCAAAATTATTCCAATATGGATTAAAAGCATTTACATACTGCATTTTGCACTCTTCGAAATAATAAAATTACAACATGTTTTTTTCAAAAACATTGAATTTTACAGTTTTTCACCTTTTTGAAAACATGTGTTTAGAACATTTTTGTACCTTTTCTAAAACATTGAAGTAGAAAATTTTGCACTATTTTCAAAAAACATGAAATAAGATAATTTTGCACTGTTTCGAAAACATGGAATTAGAAAATTTTGCACTTTTTCGAAGACAGAATTAGAATATTTTGCGCTGTTTCAAAAACATGCAAATAAGACATTTTACGTAATTGAAAAACATGAAAAGTATATACTTATTTTATGCCTGTTTTTATTTTTTTTAACGACATATCTCATTATAATTGTAGCTTAAATTGGGAATAGGTCATTTTGGTTCTTCACATACGATATGCTATTTAAGAGTATTGAAGTTATGAAAGTTATTTATTTCACCACTTATTTTAATATTGAGGTTATTTATGACAAAATGACTTGTGCAGCTCAGGATATGCTTGAATGTGAGACGTATTTACTTGTAAAATCAATAGCACGAGGCAAAACAGATTACCAGAGTTTCGCAACTGGGTGAAACGTTAGGTAAATAAAATACTGCTTACGAAATAAAAACTTCATTAGCTCACTTAATACTGACAAAGTAAACTAAAACCATTCTATTTAAACCTACCTATAATGACGTAGAAGGTACCTCACAAATATGCAGTATGGGTTAAGACAAGGAATCTATGGGTATCCTAGTATACCTTGTGGTTCATACCTTAGAGGATTTAGTCTTGCAGAAAATAATTTCCAGCCAAAATAAATATAAACCAGAGCGTCTATTAATAATACTTGCCGTGTTATGGTAGGTAAATATTTCAGAAACATAATGGTCTTCTTAGCCCTTACAGTATATTAAAACTTTAATTCCATCGATTTTTAGGGACTTTATTTCTGCTCGGACCATTTGTCTCATGTATCCCTGTGTGTTTGGTAACACTCACACTTTCCAGTTGTATTCTCACCTAGACTAAATTAAAGTAAAACATATGAAAATATTACACGCGTGGCATTACCTGTACTAGTACTAGCTTTTTTAGAAAAAAATTACTTAAATCCACTGATGACTTTATATAGTGTAAGAGCGTTTAAATTAGGCCAGAAAAAAGAAATTAAACGTTGGAACAAAAACAGCAAGTGATTGCAAAGGATACGCCAAACACAAAGGGGACGTAGAACGATTTGTCCGTGTCCGATAGGTACATAATGAGGCGTAGGAAATTGATTCCTAGGATAGTGATTTGATGCCTAAATACAAGCGACCACATTCTTTGAATTAAAAGTCTCCATTCAACTGTCTGCTTTTCTATTTTTGTGACGACAGACTTTGATTTTTGATCCCAATATTTTGTCACCTGCAGCGGAAGGATGTTGAGCTTTGAAATAAGGGAATAAGCGACAATGTTCCATTTCAAATCTTTTCTTGTCAGCAACATTGTTTTGCTACCTTTTACGCCTTTATAGTTTCCAAAGTAAGCATATCAGATAAGTGATATCGTCTTATGTTGCGAATATAAAATGAACTGTAAACTTTTCTAGATTTTGTAACAAAAAAATATTTTTAGGTACTTAGGTACACTACCTATTTATATATTTAAGGAGCCCTGTTGATGGCCTTCTACCGTGTTAGGTAACTCGACATTTTTTTTTATTTACCTTACATATGACATATACATACTTGTTTTTAAATATACCGTACTTCACGGAAGTCACGTTGACTTTCAATGTGACCAAATCCAGGTTAGACGTAATATACCCGTGACCTTTGGCAATTCATATTACTACTGTGCAAAATATGTTGGTTACTTCAGTATTTTTAGCATTTGCAAAGAAAACTCGGACTTAAAATAGAAAAGAGGTATGCACGAAATAACTTTAAAACAAACATTTGGAAAAAGAAACGAATAAAATGGGACGGTGGTTGCTGTATTACAAATTTGAGACAGGTAGGTAATGCACATAAGTAAAAATAATAAACTGTTGATGATAGTGATTTAATGGCAAATATGTGTGTGACGAAGCACAGAATACACTAAATCAAATTCTAGCATTTTAACTTTAATAAATAATTTCAAATAAAATGCATACTAACATTGCTTATAGTTTACAGTTTTACTTCATAATAAAAAATGTGTTTAGTAAATTTAAGTGTTAATCTAATTCACTCCCTCGTAGTTGCATAGTTTTGGTTGTACGAGTGCAATTAATACTTAAGTTAGGATGTATTCTGTGCATTTTGAGAGAACATTATTACAGTAATAATTGCATAGTGTAAAATGATAATGCGGGAAAAGAAGAAAACTGCAGCCTATATATCATTAAGTTGCATCAGTAGAGAGTAGATGGCGCACCACTGACGGATACTAGCATATTTCATAAACCATTCATAATATGTTCACAATACGATTGGTAGAATGATGCCATTGCGAACTCATTAGGATACGTTCAAGCGGACATCCGATCCTCATAAAGCTGTTAGAAAGACAGCAGTGTAATTCATTATGTCCTTCAATATGATATTGCTACTATGAAATTTCTTTGATCATTATGATACCAATATGAACTTCAAATGCCGACTGGATACTATAGTACTATTTGTAGCCCAATAGGTACTAGTACTATCGGGGTACTATTTGCATGACTGTTTTAAAAATCTAGTACAAGCCCTACCCTACTATTAAAAATTAGCGGTGGAACTAGTACTGGTACTATTTGAAATTTTCATTCCGCTATTGTTGCACTATTTAGTTGAAGTACTAGTACTATTTGAAATTTTTAATTGCAGTACACTCGCTATTAGCATAACTCTGTAACCGGTACCCTCTTTAGTGCGTACTATAGAGCCAATCCCATCTAATCCCAGCTGGCAGGATTCTTTGAGGAGACGTCCCCAATTCCATGAAAAACATCCCCTGAACATTTTATCCCACCTGGATATTTTAAGAATATCCAAAAGGGATAATAAAAGTCTATGACTTTTTTAATCCTGAATGGATATCCTAAGGACATTTTTAAAGCATGAATTCAACAAGTTTGAGTAAATGTTGAACATATTAATAGTAGTTGTTGTATTAACCCTGTTCTGAGGCATTTTTTGATTGAAAAAGTCTGATAAACAAACATGTGATGTTTTGACGGACGAAAATTATGCACCTTCCTGTCATTTCATTTCTTTCCTATTACTCAGCTCACTAGCCTTATTTAATTGTACGAACACAAACAAGGACGAAGGTTTCTTCTTTATTTTCGTAAAATAAAACTGAATTTAGTTTTGCTTACACTTTGTGGTGTAATAATATCATGACAAAAGTGCTAGCCCAAACCTACTCATTTTTTTTGACATTTTCGAATATTAAATTACATAAATAATTAACTTTCTTTGTCAGTGTCAGTGCTAGCAATAATACAATCATAAAAGCAGACAGTGCGTTAATTTTCGATAACTTGGAAAAATTGGTTACGGCTAGAAATAACTGGGAAGATTCAAAGTAGATTATCGGCAGAACGGATCATTATTATTGTTGGTTAGTTAGTTCGACAAGGGTGAAGAAATTTTGTGCATACGTTAAAATAAGTCCAAAATATACGATCGTACATAACTGCTTTCCATTTTTGTAAAATACTTATCTGTTTATTTTTTTGTTATTGAAACGGAGGCAGCAAAGTTATTCAAACTTATACTTTCTGAAACCAAAAAATGAATCTTAACTTGAACGATACCGGACTACACGTAGCTCGGGCTCAGGTGTCTATACTAATGATTACGACACATTCAATTCAGTCACCTCCGCGTCCATCTTTTTCAAATTCTTTGCCTGAAGTAAACTGTTAACTATGGATTCAAGTAGCGAGGTTTTTACTACCATAATTTATCAGTCAATAAGTGCATTTTAAAAATTACGAAGTCGTCTGCTTTTGGTATCAATAGTTGGGTGATTGGGT
>JAQFZE010001145.1:0-19554 GCA_034695245.1 Dicyrtomina saundersi | reverse complement strand
AGAAGGAAATTTTTTAACATTGTAGAGATAGGAGCGGCCATTTTCCAATATGGCGGCTTAACATTGTTAGCCCCCCCAGACAAAATTTCTGTATCCGCCGTTGTCTTGGCTCGCTAAAAGAATTTTTTGAAAATATTAAAGTGCCCATGTTAATTATATGGGCTTCATAATTAAATGTATTATTTCGCATTTTACTGTTCCTTCGCGTCATTAAATTCATATAGTGACATTGTTATAACATTAACATTAACATTAATATCATTAACATAAACGGCTATCTTTAACATTACATGTCATAACTATCCAAATAAACTAACTCACTCCACCAGTAACATCATTTTTTGACGATCCTTAACCATGCGATTAATAAAACACGAGCAACTTTAAATAGTTTTACAGCAGCTATTTTTGATATTTTGTGAAAAATAGAGATGATCAGATCTGCTTCTAGTGCAGTATGGAGATAGTCAGTTTTGCTTTTAGCATGAAATGTAGATAGTCAGATTTGATCTTTCGCCGACGATATATAATATGAAGTTAAGTAATAATATGAATATAAGGACGCGAAGGAACAGTAAAATGGTTAATAATACATTTAATTATGGCGCCCATATAATTAACATGGGCACTTTAATGTTTTCAAAAAAATCTTTTCGCGAGCCAAGATGCCCATTCGACACAAGTTTTTAAGCCATTCTTACTTTTTACACATGCTCTTTTAAAAAAAATACGAGATGGAAATTTGAACTTATAGGTTGTGACCATCTCCTCGTTAGTGTCAGTGGGCTGAAAAATACAAATTATATGCTATTTTAATAAAAAAATTGAGATGGGCAATTTTTCTTCTTCAGTAGCAATATCGCCTGTGAAGAATCAAAATGACCCATTTCCATGCTTAACTAAATACGAAATGTAATATCTACAAAAAATAAATGAACGTCGTGTAATCCTTAAGACATCTAAATAGAACATTTTATATTTTTCAAAAAGTGTAATTAGAACATTTTACACTTTTCAAAAACGTGTAATTACAACATTTTACACTTTTCAGAAAGTGTAAATAGAACATTTTACACTTTTCTAAAACGTGTAATTAGAACATTTTACACTTTTCAAAAAGTGCAATTAGAACATTTTACACTCTTCAAAAACGTGTAAATGCAACATATTGCACTTTTAAAAAACTCATAATCAACATTTCACGCATCCAATTAATTCAGTGTTTTTATTAAGTAGCTCATTTTAATTCTAGCTTAACTTGGATATGGGTCATTTTGGTTCTTCAATCACGATATGTATGTTAAATATAAATTCAAATCTTTGGCTATGTAATCATTTCATAACAATAATATAACAAGATGAGAACTGATTATGGTAAACAGGCTTTAAAAATAAAAACGTTTGCAAAATGGCAAAATGCAGGTTTTAAATTTGTAAAGCTCTAACTGTTACTTTGCGCCTTTGCGGTGGGGCACTTTTAAAAGACATCCTTGTGTAAAGTACGGTACGGTTCTTTGAACCGCACCAGCTGGGATTGTTTTATGTCGTACTGAAAGTACCAAACTACGAGCACTACACATACCATCAAATCTCTCCTATCCTGCACTATGATACCATCCTCACTGACTCACGAGATGTTCACATTCGCATTCGCTCGCACTCGAACTCGAACTTCCGTATTATTATTTTCGTTGTAAAGTTTAAGGGTGGATATTTCCTTATTATGCATACGACTAGTTTTATGACCGGGAGTTCTCGTTTTGTCATTCTACTGATTCTGCACTAACTTCACCTTCCACCAACCATGGTCATGGTTGCAAGTCGCCAGTCCAAACAACCTAAGCCTAAATAATCGTAAATGAGGTGACAATTTGTTAAAAAATCTATCCATTTCAATCAATATTTCAACTAAAAAGTGTGTAAATGTAGCCTACATTTCCTACAACCAACAACTATGAATAATATTCTGTCGGGGTATCTACATCTACATTCCTGAAAAACTTCTGAAAGTAATATTTATCGATCATACTGTTGGCAGAACAAAATTAGCAAAATTGGAAGATAACAGTTCTTATTTTTGATTTTAGTGTTTCGTAAAGTATGTCCAAATTCAAAATTACGACCCCTCCATTTTATTGTGCTCCGACTCGTGTTTGTGTTTTGTTCTGAAGATATAAATTGAACGTAAGTTGTAAGTTTTTTTTTAAAGTTTCGCTCATAGTTTGACTGGTAACGTTACACGTTGCTGTTGTGGGTTGGTTAAGTTCATGTCCTTATGCTTACTTACAGAATAAACCTGACTTCGGCTCGGGAAAATTTTGTTGTAAGTTAAAGTTAACAGTTAAATGGCAGCTTCAAATTCAATATTTTTGAGTTTTCATATTTTATGTTTATTATTAGAGCCACCATTCTAAAACAAAAGTATGGAATTAAGTATTGATCCAACCTTCATCTTTCGTCTTTTGTCCTTTTTCATTTTTGTATATTGAAATATTAAGACTGAATCCGTTTAACCTCTGAAGGGTTTGCGGAAGTTCAAAGTTTGGCTAGTTGTAAGCAACGACCTATCATTTTTTATGGTCAAAGATCGACAGTTTGCAGTGGGAAAATAATTTCACAATTATATATGTAGAGTATAGATCGTTGATGTAGTGAAACATATATCTAAAGAATAGATGTTAAGCTGTAAATTGGACTCGGAGTTACATATCATCCTTCTTTTTTCAAGCTCATTTTAGTGTTTATTTCTCAAATTCCCAAAGCCGCCCTCTTCCATCACGTAGCAGTGTAGCACAGTATCTTCGTCGGTGGAAAAATCCATCATGTAATATGTTGGCTTAGCCCTATGATGGGTGTTATCACAATCCATAATTGCTGGTTATAAATCCAGGTTTAATTATTATATACTTATACTAGTACCTCAGAACGACGAATATTTTTATATGTAGATACTTAACTTTCCTATGTAATAATTGCAATTTCCCCCCGTGATTTTAATCGTAAATCGCAATGTCAAATATTGAAATTGAATATCTTGCTGCACTAAGTAAAGGTCACCTGGCAACGGACATTTTTAGGAAGGGTGAGTACTCAAAAAGTAGGACAAGTTTCTTTTTGTCCTTATATTCAAAAGGTCTGTCTGTTTGGAATCGAGCGTGACTATACAGACTTATTATAGAAAAATGTCACTGACTGCAATTAGTGTACTAATAACAAATTACGATTATGGGTTTTACTGAACAGCATTAGTAATTCATTCTATGATCAACTTACGAATATACTTGAATTTTTATGATTGGCCTATTAACCTTTAAAAAACTAAGAAACAAAATTTTGTGGAATGCGTGTAGGCTTTTACGGAACGCAGCATAAAGGGTACAATCGAAGAACATATTTTTCATTCCTAAAATCTAGTGTAAGATAGAGTGAAGGAAAAAATTGAAATTATATTTGCTTCATTGATTACTTTGATACTTTGATATTCTTTAAAGTTTCCCCCAAAGGCTGATTGATCCTTGTTCCCTGGGATTATTTATTTATGGTTCAAAATAATTATATTTGTATTTGTAGCTTATTTACTTAGTAGAGCCATATGTAATAGTTCTAATAAATGGAAGGTTCACATTGTTGCTTTAGTCTTATTGTTAGTTACTTTTTCTTGTATTTTTCACTGTTACCTCTGGACCGGATGGCATGTATGAAAGATTGATAAATAATATTTAATAGTTTCTGGGTCACCTCTCCCCTCTGTCTCTACAATTTTATTTATTTATTTATATTTTATTTTAAACGTTTACCGTTTAAACGTAACCTGGAGTCCAGATAGTTACAGTTAAGTTCGTAAATCCATCATATTTATAAATACACACATGATTTGCTGCAAAAATGTAAGTGACGGTATAAAATAACTATGTTCCAGCAAAGGTTGCGGTTTTTAGGCTATGAATTCATCAACTGTTCAGTCCATGCGAATGTCTAGGAATACCTCTTATGCAACACTTGCCTTTTATTGTAGTGGGTAGAAACCTGTATGTTTTCAATCTCCAAAATAACAACTAACATTTTATAAAGCTAATCTGTCCATGCTCAGTGCTCATGCACAGTTGCGTTACGCAAGACTCTTATAATACGAGTACATAAATTACAACAAAATCACACTATATGGCAAACGCAGGGAAGGAACGCAATTAAAACAGTTCGAATTCTTATTAAATTCAGCCGCAAAAGTGAGTCAATGTTTGAGATATGTGCTTATGTGGTTATTATGTAATCCTTATGTCACAAAATTTTACCATGAACTGTTTTGTAGCTCTCTTATAAATATTGTATAAGTAGCAGAACGGAGAAGTGGTCATGGCCGAGGACGACAAGCTCGCATTATGCTCGCTGGTTACCTAAACTTGTCTCATCCATTGATTTACCTTGATTGTGATTCAAATTCGAAATGATTTGTGATTTTACCTGTACTCCTATGATAGGGAAGAAAGTTTAATAGTAAGACATAAGCTTCAGGAGGCTGAACAAATCTTTTATGTAGAGGGACAGAGTGAAACCTAATAACTCCAACTTTGTCTCTGCGTCTAGCATAAACGAGCATGCAATTGCATATAGAATTATTTCATTAGGCGTCAATTGAAAGAAATCCACTGTGACTGGTATGAACTTAGTCTTTTTACATATTATGTTGAAGTCAATATTAACCAAATTCGTCTGCTAAAGTTTCCTACTCCTTAGCTGTGGCTTGTGGCCAGCTAATAGTTATTTCAATTGTAACAGTGACCAGGGGTTCACTCACGCATTGCGATTATAAAAATTTTGAAGACCCTTATTTCAATTGTAAGTTCGTTGCAGTAATTCTCAACTTGGCTTGACCTCAAAAACTAGTGCATTGTTAGTTACACAATTATATTTGGTTGTACGTAACTAGGTATAAACAATACATTCACATGAGGATTGAATTTCTGAATACCTTAGGGGTTTTTTCCCCTAAAAATGTAATTAAAGTAAATTGTTCAAACAGGTAGGCAAAGATAAAATAATGTTGGGAGTTAGGAATGCGTATACTTCTACAAGATTCTAGTTTTCTCCTGCACTCACACGTTGATCACGAGAGATCACGAGATCACGAATGGTCTTATAGATGATAGATGTACCGTAAAACTTTCAATAACAGGCTAAGTTTCTATTTACTCAACTAACTCATGACACCCGAGTTCTATTAGAGGCGGGGTTCTATTATTTCGTCGAGTAACTACCATGTGCATGGCAATGATAATTAGTAACAATCGTAGGTTAAATAAAAAAAGCATTATTGTTCAAAAATCCAGGGTTAATTTTTTTTTGATTTTACCATTAACCTGTACATTTCGGATGTACTTACTAGTTAGTCATATTTAGAGCATTAGGGCAGCTCACAATTCAGCGTTGAGAAATCATACTTTACCTTCCAATAGAATACTGGGGTTCTATAAGAGACCGATACTCTATTGTGAGCTGAGTTTTATTCTTGTTTCTCCAATTTTTGACCCGGATTGTATTAGAGGTGGGGCTTTTAGTGGTTTAAGTTGTGATTTAAGTTTTACGGTATATATGGTGAGGCAAATCCGGATCTTTGCAAAAATGTCTAAACGCAAACCCGCATCTTTCTACTGAAATTTCTAAGGAAGATGCGGATTTGTTTCCCACAAATATTAGACGATGCGGATTCGCTCATTCACCGGTGATATATTTTTTGATGATGTTATACAGCGGGCCAGTTACCTACAAGTAATCTTCTTTTGCACCTACTTCATGCTTTTGCTCAATATGGTTTGGGACTTCGAGCTCGTATACAGGTTTATTGCCTCCCCAGTTCAGCGCTTATAATTTCAGTAGATACATTTTGGTATTTTTACTTTTTAATGATGGATGAATTTAGTGGTTGCATCTTTCTTACTTCTAGTTAGCTCATGGTTTATTTGAGTGGAATACATTTAAAATTTGATTAGTTAGGTTTAGAAATATCCTGCCAGATCCAGACAGGGGAAATTATAAGTCTAATAAATTACAACTGAAATGTCGAAACCTTGTTGACACTCTATCCTCCATCGTGTACTAACCTCTACAGTCAGTTAATTCAGTGTCTCTTGGGTGCAGTAGGCAAACTGTTGTACGACCGTAGCAAGTATGTGCTTAACCTACACGTGCATATGGAAGTACATTTAGTACATATATATTTGAGTCTTTCAGTCTCAGGTATTCATGCGGGGATCAGTTTATTATTTGTTTGCATTTTACTCTGCCTGTACACAACTCCTATTTCCTGCCGTATAGGTATAGTGCAGGTAGAAGAGGGCGAATGTTGTTTTGTATGAGATGTAGTTTCTAGATTTTCTGGCAGTGAAACTATTAGACTTATCTAAAAGATTGGGAGCACGTGCATTGAGCCCATTTGTGTTCTGGACGAGGTAGAAGAGAGACGTATTGCTACAAGTTGTCTCGTTTTCACAGTCCGACGCAAAGTACGTACGACTGGTTTCAATTTCTTGACATCTGTGAATTTAATCCCGATTCCAGACTCGAGGTACATCGAATGATGCTGATACTGGTTTGTGGTGTGAAGCCTCACTGTTTTACTTTTAGGATTTAGATCGTAAATTTAATTACCAAGCTGTTTCAAATATTTAGCGTCCATTTGTACATGTCTTGCCAATACAAGTGTCACTGTTGAGACAAAATCTACATGTATATAAATATTTAAGTTTTGAGCATAATGCATATTTTCATCTTATAAATTGTACCTGCTGTATAAATTGACGTTAGTCTCTGATAAGTCATCAAGGGATTTTTTTTTATAAGATTAAGTGATCACAAATATTACCGTTGTATACCATTATAATTATATGTGCTTTGCAATTAAATTTGGCCGGTTTAGTTGCGTAATATATTTGAATAATGTCTAAATTATATGCTTGTATTTCTTTGTAGTGTGAATAATATATTGCATCACAACAACGACGCCAAGATTGAACCATCGTTTTGTGGAGGACTCAAGTTTCAATTAATTTTTCTGAATGGATTTGCAATTATTACTTCTGAGAATTATGAATCCAAATGAGTGATAAAGTATTTAGTGCGAAAGAAAGAAAGTTGTCGATAGGAAGAAATGTTCTTGTGCTGCTGTGTTAAGCTAAGTTAGGTCCCGTATATTTTCGGTAGCTAAAATGTTGTTATTCTTACTTCGTTGGAAAAAAATAATTAAAACATTTCCTACGGTCTTTATATCATTTTTGGTAGCATGTGCCACCTTTGTTGCGTCGGCTCCGTCCGATGCCGAATTAGACGAGAAAGCCAAAGAAAATCATAGACTAGATTCTCTGAATATATTATTGTACACGATATTATTGAGTTTAACTGTACTGACCATTTGGTCATTTAAGCATCGTCGCATTCGTTTTCTTCATGAGACTGGACTTGCTGTCATTTACGGTATGCTGTTTTTTTTACATACTTTGTTTTAAACTGTTGTAATACTACAGTATAGTATTCATGATGTTTAAAATTAATGCTGTAAAAAAGTATGAAACTCATCATCGTTGTATGTTTTAGGTTTGATTGTTGGGGCCATCATACGGTATGCATATAAAAGTTCAGAGGTGACGCATCTGACTGTAGTTCCTGCAGCAGTTCCTGGACCCAGGTTGAACTTATCAGTGCCGCCGGATTCACTATGGCTGTTACTCAAGAAATCTGGTCCAGCTTCGTTGCCAAAAAACAAAACTTATGCTTATGTGTTTAAAGGAGAGATAGTTGATGCAGAGGCTAAGCAAATTGAACAGAAGGTAATATTTTTACGTATTCAAATTAGTATTAAACAAAATTTTATACCCACACTGATTTTTATATCTTCAAAACACTGTGTTTAAGTATAGCAACGGTTATTTATTTTCCAACAATCACTCTTTGACTTTCTAGGCTACGTTCGATCCAGAAATATTTTTCAACATTTTGCTGCCTCCAATTATTTTCAATGCTGGCTATAGTTTAAAGCGGGTAAGTAAAAACAAAATGAGTACCGTAGCTCTATTTCTATTTCTCGTGTATCCCGTGTGATTGAGCAGTTTGTAGTACGAACCGATAATAAGGGTACCATAGTTCAATCACCATATTTATTTTAGCATTAAAATTGTGAGCCACTCTTTGTTGACAAACTTTTGATGCCCGTCACATGCAATAATGTAGAGGCAAAGACGAAGTAAAAATGATGATTAAAAATCGATTGCCTATACTGCTGGAAAACTCACTTATCGTTGGGTTTGAATGAAGCATAACACTTAAAAACCATCAGAACTTTAAGCTGTCATGAAAAACTAATGTTGGGAAGGAACATGACAGTTGGTAGGTCCTTAGGGAGGTTGATAATGAAACGCACACTAAAATAAACTTGGCTGTGAAAACAACCTAGACATATATGAGTCATAGTATTAGTGTAATTTTCACTGTCGTCACTGAAGCACGAACATACTATATTTTGCAGGAATAGATGTAAAAATGACTCGCATCTGTGGTGTCATCATATAAGAATGTTGTGCACCTAAGCGTAACTTTCCATTCATTACGTTATTCGTTGACACGAAAATGATTAGATATCAAATATTCATTTAGTGCTAAGAGGGCCTTTTTTAGATGCATAGTTTTTGTGTATGTTCCTAACACTGTTTAGTTATCTTGGGAGCACAGTTCAGAGACCAATTGCATTGATAAAAGACTAGACTGTACTAGACCAGACCACTCTCATCACTCTTTTATCTGACATGAACAACTAATAATATTACCTTTTGAGCATGTGTAATTGATTTATGTACAGAAATACTTCTTCCGCAATTTGGGCACAATATTCACGTTGGCTTTTATTGGAACGACGGTGTCGTCAGTAGTCATTGGTGCAGTTCTGTATGGATTCGTTAAATTGTTCGGATCGGGTTCGGGATTCACCTTCCTTGACACTTTCTACTTTGGTGCTCTCATCTCAGCTACGGATCCCGTAACTGTTTTGGCTATTTTTAATGATCTTCATGTAGATGTCAACATGTATGCTTTAGTTTTTGGGGAGAGTGTTCTCAATGATGCTGTCGCCATTGTTCTATCAAGGTAGGTTTGTTTGGTTTAATAACGTGTTGCCTTTGAATGTATGAGCTAGATTTAGCTGCTGACGTTGCAGTGCTATTCTAGCGTTAATCACAAATATGATATGTTATAGTATTTTTTGTTGTTTTCAGCGCTATTCAAAACTATGGTGAGACATACGCAGATAGTTCCGGGGGCTTTAATTTCTGGGCCTTTTCACAGTCCATTGGCGTATTTGCGTGGACGTTCGGCTCTTCCTTTGCTATTGGCGGAGCCATGGGTTGTTGCACTGCACTATTGACAAAATTTACACATGTCAGGGACTTTCCTTTGTTGGAAACAGCCCTGTTCGTTTTAATGTCCTACAGTACTTTTCTCATTGCTGAGGTTGCAGACCTAACAGGTAAATGCGTTGGAATAAAACAGGTCGAAAATTGATATTAATTTATTTAAGTACATTAATCTTTTTGTTTTATTTTCATAGTTTAATGCTATAAATATTTTATTTTTTTATTTTTATTTCAAAAATCTCCGTTAGGTATTGTTGCTGTCTTATTCTGCGGAATTTGCCAAGCCCATTACACTTATAATAACCTGTCTCGGGATTCTCGATTAAGAACCAAACAGCTATTTGAGTTACTTAACTTTTTGGCCGAAAATTTCATCTTCTGCTACATTGGAGTCTCTATGTTTACCTTTCCTAAACATCATTTCGAACCTCTCTTCATCTTTGCTGCGTTTGTGAGTTGTATTTTAATTTCAGATACAATTAGTTTTTAGGCGGATTACTATCGTATTGCGCCTGGTGATAGTCTTATATTAAATGGAAAACCTTTATGTCTGCACGCAGTATATACCTACGTACTAGAGTACTAGGGGGTTTTATTCAAAGTCGATATGACCATAGGTCTACACAACTTATATATCTACATAATTTAATGCATGTAAGAGTAGATGTTTAAGGATAAATATTTACTCTGCTTATGCTTTCCTTTCATGGCTTTTAATAATTTGTCTACATAACTTCATAACATAGGTTGCCATTATACTGGGACGGGCTGCTAATATTTACCCACTCTCCTTCCTACTGAATTTGGGGCGGAAAAACAAGATCTCGTGGAACTTTCAACACATGCTATTCTTTTCTGGATTGAGAGGTGCCATAGCATTTGCACTGGCTATCAGAAACACTGTATCAGAAGCTAGACAAACGCTTCTCACGACGACAAGTGTCATTGTCATTGTGACAGTTATAGTATGTGGGGGCTCGACCATACAGCTTCTCTCATGGTTTAACATTCCGTGAGTTGCATTTACAGTTTGAGGTCAAAATTAAAATGATTGATATTTTGGTTGATCAGTGCAAACATGCCTATTTTTCATGATACAATGCTAAAATTTGGTTTTTGTTTCTTTGAAACATAATTTAATTGAATTTTGTTAAAAGGAAATTCAATTTTGACATAAACGTTGTTATTTTGTATGTATATTTTATCAGGGTTGGTGTGGATGATGAAGCGGAATGCATGCAACTTCATATGAGAAGCGTAAGTGACCCTCCTACACCTCGTACTTCTCGGCCTACTCTTAAAAATGGAACTTCTAGTTCTATTATAACAGAAGACTTAGCGGGTGCTCAAATTGGAGACACGCAAACACAGGAAGCAGAACTTCTGGTATCTTATCTTCGGAAAATAAAAATAGTTTTTTTTTCCTGAAAACTGTGCAACTTTTAAAATGATTCGACATTTTTTGCACATTATAAAGCTTTGTAATACATATTTTGGTGCGTCTTATTATTTGGTTTAGTCATTGAAAGCTTTGTATATACTGACACAAAATTACAATTTGAGTCCAAATATGTTTTCATTGTCAGTCGGGTATCTTTTCCATGTATATTTTCGTAGTCACCAATAATTTTTATTTTTCTATAAATATTTTATAGAATTTTAAGCTCTATTATTCGCAGTTACTTTATTGCTTCGTTTACTATTTTGTATATAATTAATTATCACACTATAAAATTTCGTTCGGCTAGCTGTTAAGCGGCCCAATATTTACAGCACCCGCTAGTCTGTCGATTTTTTGTCACGATTGTCACAGAATGGTATGGATATTTTTAGTATTTTTATTTGAAGCAATGTTTAATTAATTGCCTACGTTTACTATAAGCCATGAACTGATCGTGAGTACGTGCAGTTATGCAAAGTCAGGTAACTTTGGTACTTACCTGCAGGTATTTTATTTACACCAAAGCCTCCCATAATAATTATCACCTGTGCCGCTGTAGTAATGACATGCAAATCACCACGTACACTTCCGCTTGCTTAAAAATTTTATTTAGTCTTGACTCCAAACTTTTAGTTAGATTCTAATCACATTACCTCAGTCTCGTAATGTAGCTCGAAGAACAATTCTGGTATAAGTCGGTTTGACTTTGACCATGTTGTTAGTATGAACATAAAGTATTTTAAAGCTTAACAATTGTAGAATGTCATTAAATTTGACTCCAAACTTTGACTACCCACTAAATGTACTAAATTGATGAATTACATGTATTTTCGGCTTCTGAAAATGTATACTGTTCAGAATGTTCAGATATCTACTTAAAAGCCTATTAAAATAGCATTCTGTAGAAAACGACTAACAAATTCTTCAAAATAATCCATCTGTATTTTAAACACAACTAAGTCGCATGAATTTGCTCACCTTATTTTATTCTTCTGTTGGTATCTGAGATCCTTGTTTCATTAGTGAATGCCAAAGTCTGCCATCTTGGACACTTTTTATTACTTACATATATTTATAAATACTTTATTCCTTAAAATAAAGTTGGCCTGAAGGATTCATTTGGGTTTAATTTTGATAATCTATAATTCCAATTTAAGTTACATTTAGAGTACTGACTGAATAATACTTACCTTATTAGTTGAACTTAACTGGAAAGAATTACAAAAAAATTTGCTTTGTATTTGCTTTTTATGTTGATTCCATATTTTGGGGCATCGGTTTCGGTTCGTGTCACGTGACGTGTATCGTAACCTATTGTACTCTGTAAAATACATTCTGCCCACTTAACCCTCCTCCGCACACTGGCCTGCTCCTGCTGGCACGGTTTGTGTGTACACTTGTACAGATGTACACGCCATTGGACGGTAATCCAAAAGTAAGTTTTGTTTCCTTCCGTCGACGCTGACGACAAATTTTAATCTTGATCTTGTTGTCTGGTTTTACTTTTACTCTCTTTTACAGATAGTCTTATTATTCCTCCCCTGTACATCTTTTTCGAACTCCGTTATTGATTTTTTACTTATTCTCTTCTTATGATTTCTCTGTTCTTCTTATCTAGTATGCACTATGTGTAGTTTGAATATTTTTTAATTCTTTCAAGTCCTAAATTATATTCAATCTGTAATTTGGGGTCAGCAGTACTTACTTTTTTAAATTCAGTATTTATGTAGGTGCCTTTCAAAATTTTTAATAAATAACCCTCTTAAGAGACCCAGCTGGTTATGCTCCTTGATATCCAAGTTACCGGTCCCTTGAAAATATTATGTAACTTGACTTCTTCCCATTGAATTATTATATATACTCTTAATCTTTGTATCTGGAAATGCTTTCTTAGAATGTTTTAATTAGCATGAATAATCCTTCTACTTTGTTTTGTAACAACTTTGTCTTGTCTCACTCTAAATTCTGTTCTTTACAACGTCGTTTTTTTTTCGTTGAGCCCTGTTCTATTTCTTTTAAGCATCTAAATGTTGCGTAGTTATTGTATCGTTGTCCTCCACAGAAGACTCAGGCTCATTTTAGTATTGATTGAACTTTGCACGTGTTGTGAAGATTTTATTTCAAATTGAAGAGATGAGAATTATGGCTGTTCTAGGGTTTTAAGACTTGATTTTATGAGACCAGAAGCACTGAGAAATTAATAATAATTTAATAGTTTAATAAGACTCCTAAATTGTTTTTCCAGCTATGCATATATTTTCGTTTCTGGGTCTCTCCTAATGTCATTTAGTTGTGGTAAATGAAACTAAAATTTTTAACCTGCACAAAGTTGGGACAGTATAGTTACTATGATTATATTCTATACAAGTGCAATTGCAAAGGTTTGGTGTGGTCACCTGTTTCAATTTAGAAAATATGAGAAATTATATAGTTCTGAAAAGCGAGAAAAGAGGACATTGGGAATCCTGTACTGCTTTTGTTGTTTTCTATTATAAATACTTCAATTTATAAGGATTATTCTAGAGATACTCCAGAACTGATCATTTATGAGCCTTAAATTTGTATGTACTTACATAGAATGTATAATGCAGTATTTTCTTAAATAAATTTTCTTTAATTGAAGCAAAGTGAGTAACTTAAACTTTGTAAAAACTTTCTAATCATCATTTGAAAACATATGAATGTTTACAGCCGGATGGAGGCTCTGCGGATCCGTATGTTGAAGGTGGACCTCCAAAGCCTCCAGATAAGGCTCTTCTGGCAAGATGGTGGCAAAACTTTGACGGAAAGTATATGAAACCTTTACTAACCCACAGTAGACCAACTTTGTTGGAGACCATGCCTGTTTTTTGCACTCCAATTGCAAGACTATTGACCACCACAGAGCAGTTAACTCAAGAGCGGGTAGAGCCCATTAACACTCTCTCTGGTGAGCCTACATTTGCACACTTCGAGAATCAGGACGTGAGACGGGTAAGTCATTTATTACATTTTAATCATTCCATATACATAGCTCGTTTCTTTATATATTTATTTCATCCTTCTTGAGACTTGAGATACCTGCGTT
The DNA here is from genome assembly GCA_034695245.1 of Dicyrtomina saundersi. Classification (NCBI taxonomy): domain Eukaryota; kingdom Metazoa; phylum Arthropoda; class Collembola; order Symphypleona; family Dicyrtomidae; genus Dicyrtomina; species Dicyrtomina saundersi. The sequence goes on along the minus strand of JAQFZE010001145.1, from coordinate 5,651 downwards.
TACAATATGTTAGTCTTAGTGTTTTAGTTATATTTTTTTAGCATTTTGTGTCGATGATTTTTAATATTTAAAGTAATACGTCGTAAAATTAGTCATTACTTTTCCCCAATCTTGGTCTTTCGTTTTAATTATTAAATTTAGTGGAGCTAGTACGTGTAATTGAATGTTTGACGTGGTTTTCTAAAGTCAAAACGAAAGTAAACAAGAACTTCCTGTTTAGAAACATACATGGATTTCTATTGTTTTCTGCATTTATGCTCAGTCGTTTCGTGAATATATAAGAAGATTTTTAACTATGTTAATTTTTTAGCTAACTATACAAATACGTTTCCGCATCATCTTTAACGATGCATTTTGTTGTTTTGTGTAGCCTACTATGAGTTTTGCCTATGAACCATCCGTAATTTGATCTGTGAATCATTGAGAAAAAACGTTTCGCAATATTATGTACTGCCTTGTTGCCAACCTTACAAAAAAGGTTTTTAATTTTTTAATTTTTAATTTTATCTTAATTACAAATTATTAGGATTGGAATGATGTAGTGCAAATTACTAGACGCTTTAAATGCTTAAAATAAAGATTGGTAACACTTGTGTGGGTTTAAGTGAATGCATGGTTTGTTTACCTAACCTTGTAAGTAGAAAGTATTTTTGTATCAGTATTATAACCATTAGGAAACCGCAGTAAACGTTTAGAGGGTGTTAGTATTTGAATCCGTTTCTAATGACTTTACTAACCCACTTCCATTAACCCTTATAGTTTAGTATAATTATCCTTGACAAGGGTAGAGGTTGTACATAACTTATTGTGACGCACTCCTTCAAAATTGAAACATGGATATTATTTCATTTTTCTGTTTATATTTAATGGGTCTTATTTTAATTTAATTCTTACAGCTTTTTCCGTGATTAATTAAGCGGAACTGGATTGAAAATTTTGTAAGTTTCACCTTGTTCGTTAAATGTGTCCATTTTGATTTTATTACTGTTGTTCGTTTTACAGTATCTTAGCGAGTTGCTTGAAAGGGCAATATGTTTGTCTTTTTTGCATTAATTTTAGTCCTTATTAGTCACAAAAGTCACAATATTAGAATAGTTGAAATAAAAACGACGACGAGATGTAAAAGTACTTCTTCGGACACCTTTAAGGAATTCAATAAATACTTCCTTTGAAAAATGAAGTCAGTGACTAATAACTAACACCAGCTTGAGCTAATTCCTATTCAGCTTTTGTGTTTCCGGTAATCATCACGGTCTGAGAAGCTGTACATACAAGTTTTCATTTTGTTCGTTGAATTTGAGCGAGCGAGCATGTTTTTTATTATACAGCTTTAAATTAATTTTGCAAATAAAGTTACAACGCAAGTTACAACGCTTTTACGTATTAACTAACAAAGCACTAATTACTGATTTAATACTCTTGGGATAGGAAAGAGACGGAGATATTTTATGCATTTATTTAAATATTTTATGTTACAAATTAACACATGGGATAATGATTGCAGGAAATTGGAACAAAAATCCTAATTCCAGGAATCGATGGTGACTCTATTTAAGTATTGGATGAAACCTGAAAATTGAATAGCTTCACTTTGTGAAAAAGCGGATACCTTGTTAAGAAGAGATATGAAAAATACATCACTATATACTTAATTACAGAATCTTTATAATTCTTATCATGTACCTTAGTACCTTTAATGCATACAATTAAGCCCTGTTTTCAATCTAAAATTCATTTTTAGCATTCTGTGTATTTATTTTTGTGTTATGAAAGAATTGTGTAGTTGTGTTTGGTTTTGTTGTTACGATTATTATTGCTTAGTTTTGTACGAATTACTGTGTATACTCGAGGAATGAGGAAAAGTGATTTTAACATTTACTTTTTTCTTCTTCAACTCTTGAGGTAATCTGATGTTGCTGATCTAAACTGTGAACTTACATTAAAAGGCTTGCAGCCAGATTGTTTATGTACCGCAGTGGGCTAAATATATGGAGGGACATCATTAAACACAAATTCTCAGCCATAAATCGAAAAATGTAGTTTTTCATATATTTTGTGTAAAAATTACAATTACTCATTCGCTCGAAGTTACTGTGCTAATATTTTGCAAATTTCCACTACAAGTATAAGCGATTATCTAATATATATATTAAACATTTAGGAATGTCGGATAACGCATTTAATGCATTTTGGGTTTACTATGTTATAAGTTTTGATAGAACAGAGATAACGAAGTATGTACTTATTTAAGGAGGCTTCTCCTTTCTACAATGTTCACTACTTGTGCTGTTGATGAAAGACTATATATTTGTGAGTCTCCTTTTTGTATATATCTCATACTCAGAGTGGACTCACCCCATTATTTATTTACACTTAATATTAATATTTGAGCGGTTTCCAGTGTAGTGCTTCTCATTGTAAAAAATTTTCGTCTCTATCGTTGTTGTATTTTAGTCAGTATGAATTAGTATAGTGTCAATATAGAAAGGTACTTCGAAATTAGGTTGAACAGGGATTCGGGAGGGTTTTCCCATTCTCGCTTCACCGCCCAGCAAGTCGAGATAAGTTACACAGTGCAGTGGGTGGGCGGGAACATGAAATGGACGGGAAATCCCTCCCGAATCCCAGTTCAACAAAATTTTGCTGTAGTTCTTTCAAAATCATTAAAGTTTGCATTCGCATTGCTGGTATTGCTACTGTATAATATATGAGAAGCGAAGAAATTCTTAAACAAACCCCCCTGGTCGTTTCCATTTGGACAACTAGTTCGCCAATTTAAAGGATTTCCCAGTGAAGGATTTATTAGAGTCATTTAATTAGTGCTTACTGATCATTTAGTTGTATAAAAGAAAATATTTAAGACACATAATATTACGTATAATTAAATAGACCATACTTCTTGAAGAAGAAGGAATTATAATCGGCAATGCCAATATTTTACGAAAATCGTAAATGTAATATTGTAATACTCTTAATACTATTATGAGAAAGTAGAAAGGACATTTTAGAGTTGCGGCATTTAATTATTGCTATTGTCACGTCTATTTGAACAAAACTAGTCCACAACTTTAGTATTTATTCTTCGTATATTATGTATTGTATATATACTATAATAATATACTATCACTTTATTATTTGTGTTTATATACTATGGATTGATTTAATATGTATGTACACCTGTCGTTTATCATACAATAAAAATTACAGTAGGAGCATCTTTATGAAATAAAAATGCGTAAGACAACAAGAGGAATGTAACAAAAAACGTTTAGGTGTTAGTCACTGTTCGTTCATAAAAATCACATTTATTTAACGTTTTAGGTTTCCTTAAAGATTGCTTCAATGATTCTGTGATTTCAATTAAATGACGCATTTTTATACATATATAAATAAAACATTTAGTGCTATAGTTGTATTGTAATACGTGTGTAAGTCAAAACTAAAATTCCAAATTAGGGTGAAAAGCCTTAGCTATACTCACAAGTGATTGTGAAAATAGTTTTAAATAATTAACATAATACTTTCCAATTTTTTTAAGAGTATACTACTTGGATTGAAAATATTATAAAGAATTAATGTTGGTGAGTATTTCTTGACTGACTATACATATATATTATTCTGATCATGGTTGTATGATTTGAAATTAACTTGATGTAGGTATAATATGAGATAAATGTGATTTAATTAAAAGTTAATTAAAATGTTAATGGATGTAAATATATTCAAAATTGCTGCATTTATAATAATGCTGTGACCTGATAAAATTATTTTATTGAGCAAAAAACAAACTCAATATACCAATGTAACTTGTTTTTTTCTGCTAAACCCATCCAAAGTTAATATTAAAATTATCATTCGATGGAAAAGGAATTTAATGGTTCCATATTCACGTAGGAATTTGTTGACCAGTATAGCGACTGCGACCGCAAATGCAAGGAGTATAAAAGATATTCTAGGAACTACACCTAAGTACGCACGGAAATAAGTCTCATTGTCGTGGACTTGTTATTTACATAATGTTATGTTTAGCATTAATGTGCTATATAAGTTTATCGCTGTAGATTTTATTTTTATAGTTTACTCCTATATTATTATTGTAGCTATACGAGTTCACTTAATCATTTAATTAGATACATAGTTTCATTCGAAGTGTATAGGTAATTACATTTCGGACGTGAAGTCACGGAAAATTCAAGGTTAAAATAATATTACATGATCCTGGGTTATGAGTTCTTTTCATGTTGTGAATTTTAATGTACTTGAACGTGCAATTTCAAGTACCTATACCTATATTTATATAATGAATAGTGGATATGCGTAAATAAGTGTTTCTTCGCGTGTACATAATATTATGTAAGTAAGTAAGTACATTAGCTAAAACTTCTCGATTAGTAAACGTAGACAAACCTCACCTTTAATTTAATACATTAGGAATATTAGGATACAATCTATTTATTGTTGAATTAAAAATTCCGCATGTGTTTCCTGTATAATTTGAGTACAGCACCGATGAGTGTACTCTGCACTCTACATCGCGTTTAAAAGGTTTACATAAAAATTTGATTAATTAATAGTTGATAATTACCATTCTAATGATACTTTTTTGTAGCTGCCATGAGATGTAGCGTAAAATAGTATCAGTACTGTAAACATTGTTAACATCACACTTATAAATAAATACATGTCATTCATTTTGTGTAACAGCATAGTAATTTTCGATTTTCTGGGGTGTTTTTATTTCGAGGCAAATTAAAACATATTTTGGGGACAGTGCAGAGAAGTCTTTTGTCTTTGCCGTGGCCGTGTGCAAGTGTGCAATACTTGCTTAAATAGTAGGTGCATAGTCCCTGCATCTGCATTGATTCCCTCCCTGATAATTATGTCATGACTTCCCCGTCCGTACATCTGTCCATCACCTCTTTTACACGACCCGACGGCATTATGTTTTTCTACACCTCAAGCAATGGAATCAAAAGCATCATATTGTTCCTAACTATTAACTAGTACACATTTATTTGTATAAATGCGTAATTTAGATATTATTACATTTAATTTATAACCACCAGAAATTCAAAATTTACGTTTTTGTAATAATGTCTAAGCTTACCGTACTTCAATTGTTTTTATGACGACGGTATCATCACGACATCACTATCGACGGTATCATACATAAAAAAGTCAGCACCTGTGGAGTTACAGATACGTTACTTTTGAAACATAATTTTAGTTCTAATTAATTTAGTAACTGTGAATACCTTATTATTTTGTTTAAAGCAAAGGCAAACTTTGGTGTCTAATATTAAAATTCAAGTGATAAGGAATGATCCATGAATGATTTCACCCAAATTATCGCTCGTTTAGGACACCTTCCGATACCCCCCCCCCCCCCGCGTGTATCATTTTAACAGTAAATAGATAAATTTATTTATTATTTATTATGGGCATGGGCTTAATTGCTTAAAGCATAAACGCATCCAGATCCAAGGCATATAAAGTAAGTTACTTTATGCCTTGAAAGCATCGAGGATTCTATGCAACATAATAAGATAGGGTGAAATGGGCGCGAATGATTAGCGGCAATATCTTCTCTTTCTCTTTTGTTGAAGTTTGAAGTTGAAGAATACTGGTCTCACGCTCGGCTGAATGAAGTA
>JAQFZE010001144.1:0-19578 GCA_034695245.1 Dicyrtomina saundersi | reverse complement strand
TACTGAAGGGCTCAAATTACCTATGTAATTAGAAGCGTGGTTTACATTTCCAATTACTGTGTGTGTATGTGTGTGTGCAAACTCAGCTTGCAACTGGTCTTGAGTTGTGTTGTTATACGCAGATAAAGATAGGAGTATTTGAGAATGCTGCAATAATTGCTATCGACTACTTCACTTAGCCCATTAAAACTATTAATTACTAACCTACCATGCCAATGAAGTGTGTGGACAGATGTAAACACAAACACACATCGAATCGTCAGATTTTTAAGAACCACTTTCTTGCGTAGTTGCAACGGAATGGAAAAGTTATAGAGTTAGACTGAATAGGAATACATTCACATTGCGGACGTCGCTTGGCATTTCAGGTTGCAAAATAGATATTATTCTCGAGGTGGGAATCACAATAGTATCAGGGTATACACAATACATGCCTAGATATAATAATTATAAGGACCTGTAATTACTGTCTACAACATTAAAAGTAAGCTGTTATTTGTTATGGTTAGGACAAACCAACAACAAGCTCTAGGTACAAACGATTATCATAGTTATAAATACCATTGTTTATTTTCAAACATTTTTGAATTGTCACTGTAAATTGAAGGGAATTTTTATCTCATACTTTCAGGATTTATTTATAATTCAAGATATAGCAGTCACGAAGGAATAAGGCATTGAAGCAGAGTTGAGATCGGTTGCCTTTACGTGTTCATATAGGTAACTTATAACTATGTTTCATAAATGCTTGTTTCTATATGAGATACAATAAATTGGGAATTAGAATAACTAATGTTGTTCTGCAATTACTAAATCTTACATCTACAAAATAGCTACCACCGTTTACTGTTTACATAAATACCGTCGACCGTACAGAAAATATTGGAAGCTATGTTACAGACATATTTCCTTCAATGAGGGCTTCCCTTGAGGCTACACAGGAAGGGTACAATAGCCTGCTATCTCAGTATTTACAAAGTTACTCACTTTGCCGGAGGTTGATAGTTGATCCAGTTGATGTACTGCTTCTTTTTTTAATCTCTCAGTTGTTAGGAGAGCCCATTCCTAACTCTCCACAACTGTCCCCATTTATCGATTTATCCATGTATTAAATCCCTATCTGTTTACTTCAAATCATTGTATTTACTAGTTCGATACATGGATATTTACCCTTTACCCACTATGTTTAGTTTACTGACTTGATACAATTTCAAATACAGGCATACGGTATATTCGATAAGAATGTGCGGTTTGAAATGGTACACGGCTCTTTTATAGTAAGCGGGTCTAAAATAATACTCAGCACTCAAACATTTGCGAGCGTATGGATTTATGGATACAATATAATTGCGTTGCAATCACTTAAATAGTTGATTGTTTTATAAGCTACGAGATCAGTAGGGGATTTAACATTAAAACGGTGGTCATCCACGATGGGAATTTCGTCATTAATAGGGACACAAACTAGTAAAAAAAACTTTAAAACTTTGAGCCTGAGAGCTCTGTCTTATAGTTTGAAGTTGAACACTACTATTATACAATACACGGTATTTATTTATCTGACTGTTTTCACATTGATACAAACGCAAGCTAAGCATTACTGTATTTCCATTTCCATCGTATTCGTGCACAGTGGATGGTAGTCTTTATCTATATGCTTAGTTTTCATACTTTCGGGGGAAATATCTTTCTGGCACTATCAGTTTCATACTCGTGCATAAATTGTAATGTGTATACGTTTTCATACTGACTTACTAGTTATAGCAATACATGCATGTAGTATTATATAGGAGCCCACAATCTAAGCACGCAGGTAGGTTGTTATTGCTGTTGTCCTTTCATCGGTATATTATTGTCTACTTGCGTATCTTGTAGCTATGTAAATTAAATTTTTAAGCTCTCTCAATAAACAATATCTGATACACAGCTTTAAATAAAACCCTTGAAGCCAGTTCAATATTTGCTGCTTAAAATAATAAAGCCTGTATAGTTGAGGGAAGTTTCTTAAGTGGAACAAATTTTGTGATGGGTGCCATCTAACTAGTAAGTGAATACGGGCTACTGTGTAGTTTTTAAACATTATAGAAGTTGTAAATCTATATCTTTTATGACTTTACTTTTCTTTTTTTTTACATCAGTTTGAGTTCGGAGAATGTTGCATTCATGAGCTGTAAAGTTTTAAAAGTTTGGAAACTTTATCATGTATGTATCAACGCAATAGGTCAGTTATTTATATTGGCTCCGCAACTCCGCACGGCCTCCGCATACTTATCCCGACAGCTTATAATAACCGACCCTTTGTCTCACTGGCATTGGGTTGGACTCAAATGACAGACAAGTGAACACACATTTATTTAGGAATGTGATACACAAAGAAAACTATTTTGTGCATACAGATGAGCAATAATTATATATAAATCCCAGAAACGTTAATGGCCTACCTAGTTGTCCCGACATCTCCATCACGGTATCTTTCATTTGACAGAGTTCCAAGGCACGCCAAATTTCCGAATCCGAAGTCTTATTCAGTGGATCCAAATTAAATCTGAGCTTCCCGCTGAATAAAATATTTTCCTGTGGTATAATTGACAAGCTAGAACGTAGCTTTATGAGTGGGACTGTATGGACATCCACACCATCGATGAGTATTCTCCCTCGACTGATGTCTGAAATCCGGAAGAGTGCCATGAGTAAAGTCGACTTCCCACTTCCTGAGCGTCCACACAGACCCACTTTTTGTCTGGGTGGAATAGCAAGTGTAAGGTCAGTAATTATCGGGGGACGATCCGGACCGTATTGGACGGAAATATTATCAAAGTCCACTCGACCGTTCTGAGGCCAGTTGGCGGGGAGGGATGACAACTTATCGAGATGATCATCATCGTCATAATTCTCACTTTCAAGTCCAGCGTATCGATTGACTCTTTCAACAGAGTTCATATACATTTCAACTTCTGCTAAATACTTGACTACCTGGTTGAGGTAGACAGGCACTAAAAGGATGTAACTGATAGCTAATCCAACCATTGACGGCGTCACCACATCCGGGTAAAAGTATGACGAGACCATGGAAGCCATCGTGGCAAGGAAAACGATAATACTTCCTAAATAATCCTGTGAAGAGAACACACACACACACACAAGTCAAACCTTTTAGCTCCTGCTATTACACATGATTATCACCTTTCAACTTTGTTTTTTATTTCCCGGGCTAACGGATACTTCTACATAATATACAGTATACATCTATACATATACCTTGGCATTTCCTTCACCTTCACCTTCATATTTCAGCCCTTACAAAATATTACAGAAATGTCTTATTTTACGCACGCTCAACGACAGATCCAGACATTATTTGAAACGACGGGGGTGGGCGATCATTTTTCTGGGTGGCATATTATCTGTATTACTACATACATACTTGGTTATATTTAAAAAATTACTTTTTTCCTCAATTTTGTTTATAAAACGAAAAGCAAAAAAACATGGCAGAAAATACCATGTAAATATCTGTATATTTTACTTGCACAAAAACTGAATAATCTCTAAAAACTTCAACTTATAAATAGAGACGTCACCGAAGTCACGATTATTAAGTTTGGCTTGCTACTTATACAAACAGAAGGTAACCTTGCGCTAAAGTGGAACATGTAATGATGAGTGCGTATTTACTGAATAATTTTACAGCTAGCATGACCTAATGCGTCAAGCGTAAAATAACTCTGAATTCGCGCTAATATACCTACATACACTTACAATTACTTATATCTTTGCCTACCTATGGATTTGGCAAAAAAATCTTATGAGTGCATACATAGAATTACTTAAGTAGTTCTGTTCTGTACAATCTTATTAGCAAAAATCAAATCTGAATCTGACCCATACATGAGCATATATAGCAGAATCATTATAGAAAAAAGATTTTGTTTGTTTGGGAGCATGATGTCATATTTCTAAGTAGAGATGGAGGCACAAAATGTAACTTTATTCTGTTTCTAAATGTTTTATGGCTTTTAGGGAGTATTGTGGCTTGAGGGCATTTAAACAAATTGTAAAACAACAAATACTTTATTCTCAAAACCAACAAGAATAAAACTTGACATTTGAGTGACTTGATATTTCCAATGCTAGTTAAAAAAAATAAAAATGAACTATCCAAACAATAATGGAAGATCCACTTCTCTATACCCTACGAAGCATTGGGTAAAAATTGAGAGTAATTATACTCTACTGTTACATTTTATATTAGGTCGAATAGTGAGTACCTATATAGCACATCTACGAATACACATGTAGGTACCTTAACATAAGTCCATTATTTGTTGATCCAAAGCCCTTTCATTCCTACACGCAGTTTGCATTTTATCTTTTTTTGAATGTGAGGATATATTGATATAATATAATCAAATAGCACTAGACGCACGTAAAAAAGTCCTTATAGATATATTTATATACCTCCTATATATCTACACTTGTAAACTTGTAATAGTAATTAAGTATATTTTAGCCGACAGGGTGTGCCTGACAAGTAAAGATGCTGCTGGTAATGTACTTAAAATCGATGAGATGAAATACATACCAGAGTTGTGCTGAGCCATCGATTGCCCACATTGATAAATACAGCTGCTCGGTTGTTCACTTCTATCTTCTTAAGCATTTGATCGGTAAAGCGACTTTGCTCTCTGTACGCTCGAATTGTTGACAGTCCCTCAAGGGTCTCATGAAAATGAGAGTAGATTGGACCCCTTGAGATGGCTTCTAACCGCTGAAGCTCTCTGTTAGGAATTAGACATATAAGGCGTGAGCACTCATAAAATGACACTTTTCAATCTACTTCCATCCATTTCATTAAAGTGAGCATGGGTGTTGTAAATAACATGTACAATAAAATCGAAACTTGATGAGCTTCAAAGCTTTCTTGGTCTTGACTCAGATTCACCTTCGGCTAATACACAATATCCAATAAAGGTCTCAATACAACACAGTGCGTACCATCGCATCGGGAAGAAAACAGAAAAGGAGCTGAAATGCGTTCAAGCGAGAGATAATTACAAGCTTCCTTGAACTACACTGATATACACTATAATATTATAGAGTCGGCAGTAAACGCGCTTCAATGTAAACTCTCCTATGCGATTTTTTTATACAATAAACGTTTGAAAACATATATCCTTAGATTTAGAAGGAACACAGTTTGAACTGCCTGGGCTGGGGCTGGGGCTGGGGATCGCTATCTCTTTCAATATACAGTTGATCTCTAGTCTCAAGAAATCATTAGAAATTTTCGTTAACATATTGACTCCGCTATTAATCAGAAATCAATATCGCAGTATAGTGCAACTTTATTACAAACACACAGCCATAGGTCTGCTGCTATATTTCCTACCAGCTACAAATAGATTGGTACCTATAGTACCATGATACCTGAGAATAACTTGATGCCGATGCGAGTACCTCTATAACGAGCAATTGTTGTACCGATATTTCTATTTACAAATAATAATGCAACATAAAGATTAATTATAACAAAAGAGTTTGACATGCTCTGATGGAAACAAGCAAATGGGTCCTACGCAAAAAACTAGTTGCAATAATTATAAATCACATTTTCACATGCAGAAGAGCCATAGATACAAAATGTTTTACTCTTACTCCGGTTAGTTTTACAAATTTACAGTGCAACAGATGGTTCCTATATTCCACCTAGCTAAAATAGCTTCGAGTTTTTTGTGGGCTACACACACATAATATATTGTTCATACAGTATATTATGCCATATCAGATGGCGAGATGCTCTTGTCTAATTATTTTTGCCCGACCTATCATTTCCCATTGCTATCGAATGTAAAGAATTAGGGGAGTAAATAACTAAACTTTAGTTGTAATATTGTAATATATTAGGATGTAGCTACAAAATGACATTACAATACATAATGCACAACCACTGGATTTTAAATGTATGTATTGAAAATTTTGTCTTTTTATTACAAATTTTTCAAATGTGCATAGCTATATAAATAAAGACAAACCCTCAATAAAAAGAAAGAATATTATGACAGTTACTACGGCGCTTATGCACGAGTAAAAGTCAATGGAAATAAATGGTGAAAAAGGCTGTTATGGTGCTATTACATTTTCCCTCTGGTTTATGCATTTATTACTCTGTTTCTACAGGGAACCTATATTCATATCAGCGGAGTGTTGTTGGAGGAGTCTTCCCGATATTTATGACTGCCTGAGCATCTAGAGAGAAGGACGGAAGGAAATAAGTGCAAAAAAGATAGACGAATAGAATAGTAGACAGAGAGCATATGGGCACTTAAGTTGGTGACATCATGTTTTCCGAAGGAATCAACAAGATCTTGGGATACATGCTGCGCTTGGAATGCCAATGCAAGGTTCGTACTCCTAATGTATCGCTCAACTTCAGTCACATCCATGTGTGGAAGTACCTTACCTTACTAGCGTCCTATGTTTGTGTAATGTTATAGCTAAGAGGGAGTGCACGTATAAAGACTGGAGGAAATGCAATAAATCCTGTTTGGCTTAATCTTTGGTGTCAAATTCAGATGAATAATGGAGTGCTATAAAATGTAAACCTGTACCTGGAAGAAAATCGGAAGAATCTTTGGATGAAAAAGTAGATGGCAATAACGGGGAAAGCTCCAACGAGGACCCATGGATTGACAATTGCATTAACAGCGATTGCAGAAACACAAAGGAACACAAATTGCAAAAAACGTTGCAAGGAAATGCTTAATTTCTGCATAAATAATAAAACAAAAAAATTAAAAATAATAAAATCATAGTACGTCAATTTACATAAAGTAAGCCAAGTGAAAACTAAATGAATTAACTTAATTATTAATTATTATCATAGCCCATATAATTGATATTTTATTTTTTATGTAGGTATATGTTATTAGCTTATTATAGCTCAATAATTAATTGATTGAATCTATATGAAGATGATACATGAACAATGTATAAATTACTGCTAATTGTAAGTGGGACTTTTTAGATACTCGAACCAAAATCGTTTCGTAATTCATATTTTTAAAATATAAAAAATGTATCATGAAATTCGTTTGTAAGGGAAGCTGCGTGTCGCATAGCAAAAAATTCTATAGTAGCATCCGTGAAATGCATACATTATTTCTTCTCCCTCTCCTCCACAGGGGTTAACTTTTAATGGATTCAGATTTATACCAAAGTGTCTTACCCTATCTATAAATGCCATATCAGAGGAGAACCGTGTAATAATAAGTCCAACTGGAGTACTGTCGAAAAATCTCATAGGGCACCTCACAATGCTATCTAGCATTCTGCGGTGAAGGATTTCCCTTGAATTGGCTCCAGCTTCTTTACCAACAAGGTTACATGTGAGTGACAAGGCCACCGTTATGAGACTCAGGATTACATAGATGTTGAAATGGTAGGACATAATGTCATCGTAATCCTCTCCCGTTGCGTGGCTAACTCTGTCACTCCATCGACTCAACCAAAATGTATTGTAAACTCGGATTACTTCGTAGCCAATTGAAACAAGCAAGTAAAGGGCACTTATGAATTTTCCACAAGCTACAATGTAAGACAAGTACACACTCATGGGAATCGTTCCATACGCCCGCTCAGCCATACTATTCTCTGTTTTCAGCATCGTCTCCTCTGCATCTAGCCAATAAAAACTTGTAATGAATAATTGCTTTTGTATTTTGCATGCCAGGAAGTGGGTACATCCTATATGTAGCATTTTTTAGAATTGGAAGTTATGGGAATAAAATATTTTAATTTCAATAGAAAATCCGGAATACCCTCATCTTCTTGACTTATTCCAGACACAGTTGAGGATAATCTCTGAGGCGCTAAAGTTTTTTCCACCTCCGTATTGGATGATGAGACTGATGTTGTTTTCCTGTAAAAATAAGAATTTCCTCCTTGCACATAATATATATCCATACATACAATTTTTTATTTCTGTTTTAAAATAATAAACAGTGATTTTAAAATATTGTGGATTTATATTTTAGATCCACATTTTAAAAATAAAGATAAAATAATTGAAAATTCCTACACAATCATACTTTGTATTGAACATTTTACGAAACATATTTTCCTTCAGACGTTGACTGGAGTCCTCAGTTCCAGAGCGGGCTCTACTGAGTGGAGGCGACGAAGGTGGTAATCGAGGTTCCTCATCTACTGGAAGAGACTGTAGTCGCTGAAACTTTTTAACTAAAATTGGACTCTTGGTATTTGTGGTAGTATCATTTTGTAATGACGTCATTCGGACAAGTTCCGGATGCTTATTGGATGAGGATGAAGTGCTGTCAATTGAGTGGGTATAAATGTTTACGATTGAAACCATAGAATATTTCATGAAAAATTAATGAGGTTTTTGTTTTATATATCTGAATAATCTACATCTCTCACTACATAATATCTCGTCTGGGGAAGGAAATATCAAAAAGACACACGGAGGCGCCGGGTATGGATCCCGGTACCACTCACATGCTAAGCGAGCGCTCTACAATCTGAGCTACGCCCCCAACGAACAATAGTGAGGCGACTGCCGGCGGAATTTTTCCTTTCTACACTAAAAACTTATCTATTTTTATGCATCACTCTTGTATGTAGATAGAGATAGATAGCTACTTCTTGACTTCTTGTACCACGGTAAAGTGGATTGCGAGTGTTTGTAGTTGAATGGTAGTATAGAAGTAATGGGAATATGTGGAGTCCTAACTACACATGGCACAGATACAGAAACTATTTTCTGTTCAGTGTTCAGACTAGATAATCAGGATGGTTGTTCATGAGCTCAACCATAGCCAATAGACACAGTCTAGTGTACACATTAGTTGTGCTTCAGCTTCAAGTACATATAGGTAAGTACCTACGTAGACCCTAGTGACAACGACAATTACACTCGAACAATTTTTCATGAAATTTCTGACATGCTAAATTTAAATTCTGTATAGTAGGATGTGCCTATATTTACTAGTATAGGGACTTGTGTTTACATATGATGATACATGAGGGAAATATTACACAGGCTAACGTTGTCGAATATGATTTTTAAATGATGGAAATGTATTTTTTACCGGCTTCCTCGGGATGTTCTTGATACACAGCGTTTTCGGAGAAGAGGAGTCATGAGCTCATCATGATATTCATCACTCGGTGAAAATATGTCATGAGACAAATTTTTAAAGTGTGAAAACGTTGTTTTACGCTTCCTGAATGGTTCCAGTTGAGCTGTAGACTGAAAAAACAGACAAAATACATTTATTATGATTTTACCTTTAACGCATTTGGGCGCACTTGGTTTCATCAAATTCTACAGGCAATATGGCAAAGATTGTAAATTGCAATTAGTAAACCAATTAGGTAGATACTTTTAAAAAAAATTGTTATTTTGAATTGTTTCATAATTCAAAAAGTACATGCGTATAACGTATTGAAAATGCCGTATGTACCACGCAATCCCTATTATTTTTTATTTTTATTATTAGCCTAATGAATCAGACGCGTTATTTTGCGTGAGGATATGAAATATGAAACACTCTCCAATAATGAGCTCAAAAATTAGTGTTACACTCAGAAATTGTGAATAGACGACGAATAGAGGACCCACAGGACAGTAATACGGATGGCGCTCATTATTCTTGGATTTTAGTTTTCAATTATTTACATTTCATTAACTTGACGTGTAGCTAATGGATTAGTTATGAAGGTTTTTAAACTTAAACTGCCAACTGGGGTGTTACAAAGTTTATTTCTCCAAGAAGGAAACGATTTCTTTCCAACGGACAGGTAACTAGTAATAAAATATTATTGACTTATAGTGCTAGGATGTTAAGAACCCTCGGTTGAGTTGATACCCAATCCTCCTCAGCAAATTTATGTAATGTCTAATCATAAATGTTAAGTGCTATAAGCCCACCATGAATGCAATAACCGATAATGAAATGTTTCGAGTACCAAAGATTTATGAATATATGTGTGTGCTCGGAATCTCCTTGTGTACTTCATGTAATAGACTTCATCAAATTTAATTATTTTGGTGTATTTCTCGACGGCTAAAGACACAAAGATAAACGCCAGCGCGTAAGTACTGCGTTCGCGAGAATTAAAACGTAAAATTTATATGTAGGTAGGTAGGTTGGTAGGTACGTGGAATGATATATGCTAAGAAATATTGTGCAATAACACTGAGAAAAGTTTTGAAGCAAAATCAGTGATAGCGTATTAACCAACATTTCAAAATTAAGGAACAACAGGACACACACAAAAAAAACAATGATATAGGAGAATTCTTCCGTGATGGTTAAAAGTTAAAACTTTAAACTTACGTCGTCATTAACTTTCCAGTCGGAATTTCTATGCTTAAATTGAAGGCCAATTTTTGATACAAGCTTGAGCAGAGACCAACGCTCCTTGGCTGTTTTCGTCTCCTGTTGCTTCTGAATCTCAGCTTCTTTTTTCGTCATGATGTCCGTCCATTCCGCATGGAGTGTGGGATCTTGTATCTTGATGTCTGCCAGTGTGCCTTGTATTCTTATACGTCCTTTCTCCATTGAAATTATCTGCATGGTTCATCAAAATACCACACCCGTGTAATTTTTTCAATAATTACATGCTGTCAAGTAAAAGTATGTGAGAAACCGTGACGATCCATGGATGAATGAGTTTGCATCTAGTTGCCAGTTGCCACCTGATTGTTTGATCGAAATTACAAACCATTAAACATTTTTGGTCTGTTCAGCTTTAAAAAACCTTCAATGGTATGGTAAAATAATTTAATTTCAGTCAGAGGTGGACTTTTTTTTTGTTTTTGTTTTAGATTTGGAGTGTAACTTGACCGCGTGGTGCAACGGTTTAATGGCAAAGGCAAAAACCGCAATTCAAAGTCATACACTATTATATATACTGTGCTCATTTCATTCTCCATCATCCATTACTATTATATAAAAGTATAACTCCATTCAAGAAAGTTTGCTTTCATTTCCTCAAGCAGTGCAGCGGGTATTCCTTAAACAGTTAACAGTAAACCACCTATATGTATTTACATTTCTATAAATATTCGGAATCGTATACTCGTATGTTTAAATCCCCAAGAAGCAAACTAATTTGTTTTTGGAAATCTATCCAGATTTTTTAACAAATATAATTCACTCATTTAAATATTTTAGGCATTGTACCACTTTCGCTACATGCCTTTTTGAGACTAAAGTTTCTTCTCAATGCGTAAATCATTTTGTATTCGCAGTAGTTGTACAGCTAATTGAAATTCACAAAGCCACGCTACAGCTAATAATGGTTCAAACAAAAAGATAGTAATTACAAATTAAATATGAAGATGATAAGTACCCAATTCGTTTGAGCACATCTAATTAGGCTTCATTACCAAGTCTTCAAATCAGTTTTTCCAAAACATTTAATTTCTGTATGATTGGGTGATCAATTTAACTATGGATGATTTGTTTACTAAAAATTTGTAAGCGCATCTGTGAAAATGATAGACTATACGGGATAATAATATTAAAATTAATTGGGTAATTTTAAATCATGTGCGACCATCGATTGCACGGGGCATTTGCATTGAAATGAAAAGTGTAAGTAAAATCGTAACAAAGGTCCTCAGATTATATTCTTAATCACTTCTGATTTCTATTGGTAAGGGATATAGTTGACCACGTTTAAGGCTAACCGGTTTGGTTTACATTAGCTCAAGTTGTTAAGCATTCAAAAATTACCACGTCTAAAATATCAAGCCACATGTTTACAAGGAAGATCCGGTTTATGCTTTATTATCCGCATTAGTCTGCGGTGTCTTTTTTCCACAAACAGATCCGATTACTCTGGACAGGACAGAGTTATCAACGCCGTGTACGAGCTACGACTGTATATATAGGTATAGGGATAGATGTGTGCTTAACCGTAAGTAGGTACCTACCTACCTAGGAAGATAGTAAATACCTATTGTTCGTGCTAGTGGTGCAATGACGCAAAGTACGAGAGAGAAAAAAAAATAGTTTTAAAAATAAAGTGTAAAGGCGAATTTAGAAAAATGGGAAAGTAAAGTGTTAACCGTGACAAAGGATTTCATACATGGTGAGCGTGATGTAGAACTGGTAGATGATGTGTAACCAATACAACAGTTCTCTTGGATCGGAGAAGAAATTTTCGAATCCCTGTTTCCAAAACATGATGAGCCACGTCTACGTCAAGAGCTGAAAGAGGATCATCCTATAATACCAACAACAAAAAAAGTAGAAAATGTATACGCAATCAACTAGTATGTAGATATCAGTAATTGCACTGTTAAAATAAGAGGGAATTTAAAAACGTGTCTCTACAGAATCCCATTATAAGGTTTACAATTCTTGAATGAACTCCTCCTCAACACATTGCATTGTAGAGGATAAAAGGAAAAGCTACATAACTGAATAGAGCCAGGTATTAATGTTTAATAGGAAAAGGGAAACTAGTTGACCATGGCATGGTTACTGTTATCGTTATAAAATGTTCAAAGCTCATAGTATAATGTGGAAGTGGTTATCACAGTGACTAAACTGCATGAGCGTCTCATCTCACTAAAACAAGTTCAACGCAATGCTAATTTTTTGCAGAATAAATTATGATAATACGCTTAGTATAGGGACTACAGGGTGACGCTGCAGCAGTATAGTTTAGGTTTAGAGAACTACTGATCTCATTATTATTTAATAAATGTACCAAAATAATAACGTTTGCGTCGGAATAGATAGCCCTCGCAATCGCAATTCGCTGTTTTTGACCCCCCGACAAATTGATTCCCTTTTCACCGATCTCTGTAGCATCCTTCTCAGGCAATATATTGATATCTTCCTGAAGAGCACACGCCTCCACCACCTTCAAATACCGCCGTGGTTTGAACTGCCTTCCAAACGTAATGTTTTCCCTGACTGAACAGTTCAACATCCATGGTTTCTGACCCGCGTATGCAATGGTCGTCCCACTATACAATAAATTACGATTAAATAACAATAACATTCCTACTTATGCAAATCATATAGTTTTCCTCAAAAAAGAGTTTTTCTTTTGTATTTTGCTCTTCGTGTGTTGAACATACAGAATATCGTCATTTACATAGAAAACTCATGTTTTTTTCCCTGAGTCAACTTCACACAATATTATTGTGTGTGCAGGGCCATAGCGGGCTGACTCTGCTATGCTAAAAAAGTGCTACATTGAGAGAAGACGGTCAACCATTACAATGTATTATTATGATGATTTTGGGTTTTCATCTCATCTCGCGGTTGTCGTTAGGTTGAAATTAGACAATTCATACACACGTTGTTCCATAAAGTAGTATGAGCACGACCCATGTATGGGTACTCATGTTTCCTCTATTATGATTCTCATCTCAGCAGAATAAAAATGAAACTATTCTCAAAGACAATGTGTGACTCTCTCTCTCTGAGTCTATAAAGACACTCACCTCGCCCATAGAAGCTCTCCTCTCACGCGTGTCATCTCACCCAACAGAGCAAAGATAAGGGAGGACTTCCCACTTCCAATAGTTCCTACAATAACTGTCAACTTTCCACAAGGAATTTTTAGGGAGATTTCCGTTAAACCATGATCATGTCGATCTTCGTCCCAGCTAAAATCACCGCTTCGAATGTGAACCGTAGTCTCCGAGTCAGTTAGTTCCTCATCACTTTCCTCCACTTCACCCACGCTATTCAAGTCGTCCTCATTCTCCTCATCCTCCACAATGTTCTCCAATGACTGGAATACTGAGTCACTACTCGCATTCAGATCACGTGGTTTTATCCGCGACCCCTTTATCAAAGGATCTATTGACGTATCCACTTCTTGGTCAGGCTCCTTATCCACATTTCGGATGGGCTTACTCAGGGCTGTTGTGCTGAGTGGTGCTGGTGTGATGGGTGTTGCTTCTGGGAGAAGTAAAAATTCTCGAACTCTCCTCACGGATTCCTTTTAAAGCACAAAAGTTTTGCCAAGCCCATTATTTAATTTTTTATTTGTACATGGTCCTGTAATATCATTTTGATTTGAGTTTTATAAAAACAGAAGCTACGCAGCAATTTCCAGTAATGCTCACGTGCCAGGAATTTCCAAAACATATGTAATATAGGTATAGTCAAAGTTGAGTCGTGCACACATCTCTCCTTCTCCTCCCGTGTACCTTGTGCACTCCAATAAAGAAGTGACTTCACTTTCTTTACTGTAGGAATTTTTTTTAAACTTTCTTATTCTTACCAAAGCATAGATAACAACTGGAACTGTGTTGGGGAAGACGAATAGGAGCACGGTCAATTGGTTGAATAAAGCCAGACCTGCAAACACCTTTGAAGGCTCCAATCTTTCTTCTTCAATGTACGGATATAATCCAAATGTAACTAAAGTTACCACCACGGAAGACATATGCGTCAGAAATGCTGTGGGGAAAATATTAATAATAAAATAAAATCCTTCCATGCCTTTTGCACTACTACACCCATTGTACTTTGTACGCCTAAGAAGCTCCTATATACATACGCATGTGTATGTATATGAACAGTTTGCACTCACGACTCACACCAAAGTCATTCAATTTTCTCCCTTACCTCCAGCCATAAAAATGTATCTATATTTATTCTTATCTAGATCTAAAATCCAAGGATTAGACTATCAACGCTTTAATAAGCCATAGTAATGATTTGAAATTACACATACCCCTAGTAGAGAGCATTTGTTACATTTATTAAGCATTAGAATTTGAATCATACATGTCATAAAATAGCAAAAAAAAATGAACATGTAATCCACATATGGATTACTAACGATGGTAGTGAGTAAAATATTGCAATGATGCGGGGATAAGAACTATTGACAGCAGAAGAAAGGGGTGAGACTTTTACCGTCTACTCAACATCATACATATATATGTATCATGCATAGAATTACAGGTACCGATTTATATTATTTATTCTCTCGACTGTCTGTCTGTGACAGCATGGTGTCCGTACAACAATTAAATGAGCATTCCTGTGAACGTCAGTATGAAAAGGACAAAGGGCTTAAAAATGGATCGGTAGGATTAAAAATATTACAATGATTATATACGTATAGGTATAAGTTTAAGAGGTATAGAAACTAGGACATCATGCCAGTAATAAGAAAAGAAGCTTGCTCAGGATTCAGCACTTATATATTTAGTTACCCATTAAGGCTTGCCGCTTCATCTACATAGGCTTACAAAAGTAAAGCTAAAACTTCGTACATATCTGTGGCTTCGGCAAATGAAACAGTCAGAATCAAACCAGATAATATGCAAACTAATTACATAACCCAACTACCCTGTTATGAATATTTTGTATAAGTATACTACGTCCTACAGGGCAAGCAAAATTGTATGCCAGTGATTTATTTGCTCAATAAACTTTTCCTTAACTTAAACTTAAAGTTAGTTTTTAAAATATTTTGTATGTATGAAGTAAAACGGGTTTCGCTAAATTTTGTTACAAGTATTTTAAAATGAAATATATTCTTAGATTTTCTGCATGAAATCTAAGAATTGGCAGTTTCCGGTGCTCAAGAGACTCCAACTTGTCTTTACTTGTTCGTTAGTACTCTACAGCTAAAAGAAGACATTTAGTAATCATATGCGAACTCACTCATAATGGACCCGTAGAGCATGTCCCTGTCCAATGTTTTCAGCTCATTTTTTCGGATCGAGAAGACTTGTTGACTGAAGATCAGTTCCCATCCTTGTAGCTTGAGTAATTTCATCCCTTGAAGAATTTCGCTCATAGTCCGTAATCGTTCATCACATCGTTCCTGTTCAGATTTCAGTGATAAATCTATTAAGAACTTTTACTATGAACTCTTTTTCTGTGGCCATGTACACTGTTATGTAACATGCGAAACTTGACAAGTATGTCATAACTTATTACTTTGCACAACTCATGTTCAGCTTACGCAAAGTGGGAAATACTGTTCTGTAAATACATGCATATGGGTTCCTATATTTTCTACTTACCACGTATACTATAACATTACTTCAGGTACATCTCAACCCATATACATACTGCATCATTATAATTATTGTTTCATTTCTTTTGAACAATTTAATCAATATGTAATGCATGCGCCCGATATGCACAAAGCGGAAAGTAAGTGCTTGTGACATACAATTATTTGTAGGTACGATATATCAGCAATTATATAAACACATAAATAGAAATAACATATCATTGCTGACTTATTCGTAAGCTGTTAAATAGCAGAACTCCCAAGAATCCAGAGTATGCGCCCATAAATTGTGAGATGTCACGTAGGTGTAGGCTGTGATGTTATTTAAAACAAATGAAGTGTTACCACTATACCACACAGCAATACATCTCTATCATCCTGGGTACTTATCCTTAGTGCTTGTAATTATTGCAAAGCCAATCTTGAGTCGGTGTAGAAACAAACGAGGGATATGTGCATGTCTGCATATGTACTATATAGTAGTGGGGTTTAGTCGGGAGACTACTCTCGTTTCTTTATACTCGCTTAAAAAAGGGATGTTGCCCTAATCTTGACATATACATCAATAAAAAGCAAAGTCTAGAATTGTTGAAGGGTGCAAAATACTTGTAAAGAGTTCATACACAGAGAAACTCTTGGCGGGTAACTATCTGTATGACCAGACCTAGAAATACTCAGCATGCTTCGCTTTGATAAATACCCACCATAATAATACAAGTATTGAATGCTACCGATAAACTTGATAATTTTTTATTTATCAGTGGAAGTCTTCAAATCAAAGGCTAATAGCTTTTTCAATACTCAAGGTCTACGTCTACAGTCTACACGTACCCACAATTTCTGAATTCTTCAATGTGGGTGGGCGCCCATATAAATACATATATATATATCGGAATGATCTTGGGTTATGTGAAATGAAATGACATACATATGCACAAACCTAAAGATAGGAACTCATGGTACAGGTACGGGGAAATTTAAATCAAGGACTATATAGGGGGAGGCCATATTAGTACAGAGAAAGAATTAATAAATGACTGTATAATCCCCTGGACGTACTATTATAGGAAAGGTATGGGATATGTAGTGTCAGTACCCTACCAATCGCAATGATGTGGTGCTGTAGTAGACTAGATAGACTAGTTTCTTAAAAAGACAGAACGCCGGAAGATTGGCACACCAAAGACCACTGCACTGAACCGACTATGTAATATACAGGAAGATTACACAGAGATGGAATATTATGGTGAAAATTGCCCAGTTATTCCACCCCTCCCATTCCCAGTAAATCATAGGTGTAAGGATCTACTCGTTTTTTACTTTTTGCCACGTACGCGCATACTTCAACATTATTGAGTAATTAACCAAGCAAGCGGCGATTATGTAATCTTGTATTTACGAATGCATACATGAATGCCTATGTACCTATAGGTATTTTTAATTGTTAATACATGCACGAAAAATTATAAATTAATAACTTAAGTATAATACCCAGTCATCGCGACAGGCATAAGATTGTGTTATCATTATAAGCAAAGTTTGCAAACGCCTGGAGTCATTCTTACTTCAATTACTTACATTAAAATATATAACGCTGTAAATCCTTATAGCTACTCGCCCAGTGTGATTTAAAAAAAAATAAGTATGTTCCATCTTTGGTAATGTCAATAGTAAATATGATCTTAATTATATAATTGTTGGTAGGAGTAAAACAAACAGTTTGAGGCTTGTCAGATCAGAATGGAATTAAAGTGAGAGAAGAAAGTTATGATTATCAATATGTAATTATATTATGTACTTACCATGTATTCCTTGTTATTACTTCTCATGTACTTCTCAATGATAATGTATTGGAGAGGAATCATGAGGACAATGCAAATAATTGCTCCGATCAGTGCACTGTAGCCAAGTTGCAGGTACAGAAGAACCATTAATATTGTCAGCTGTGGAATCAGATTTTCATTATATTTTTTCATTCATCACATTGTGTAGTAGTAGGGAGGTATAGGTTCAACTATACTTATCATATACATTGTGTCTCACTCTCATTGTCATTGTCAGCTCTATTTTTTTTCATCGAAAATCATTTGCTAAATAATACAATAATAATCGACGACGACGACTGCGGGACTCAAATTCAATAATATTCTATTTCAAAGTCCCCGTAGGATATTTTTATCAACTGGAACAACGAGGATGATCATAATTAATTATATGACAGTGCGAATTTGCATTATTTATTATTCGCGTACCTACTACCTACGTATCTACTTACAATATTCACATAATCAATAATAATAATAATAATAATAATTCTGATGACTGGGCAAGGAGAATACAGAGAGAAAAGGGAAGCACTTCTATTTTCATTTAGTTTAAATTTAAAAAATAGCCCTGTGGCAAACTATATACGAGTAGAAAACTGAATGAGCTTCTTCAAAAGGAATAAAATAAAAATTCCAAAGTCACCTATTGCAATTGCAAGAACGAAAGGGCGTGATTCGCCTGACAATAGAATGGTGCCCTGCGTAATATACCTAGGTACCTATATACTTGTATATGAGGATGGGTAAAACTAAAACTATAATAAAAGTACACGCTCTCGGCTTCTAGTTGAACTTAAACATTATAGAATTTAAGTAATAAGAATAACAAAATATTATAGCCCTGTGATATTACTAACATGGACTGATCCCAAATATCAATTATCAATAGCCAAGTGTTATAAGGGAAAACAAAATAACTTGCTAATAAAATGAGCTGTTTTTTTTAAGACTTCGCTTTATTTATGTTAGTAAATCATATATATTTAATAGAATGACTAGGCAGTTTATAACATATTAATAATAATTACACATTCAACGTTCCTTATTACATCTTTTAAGAGGAAGATAAATATTGCTACAACTGTCAAACTGTCAATGATTGAGAATATTGTGTGTGCGTGTGTATGAGGACGTCTACAACGAGTAAAGAGGAGAAGAAGATGACGACGACTGTATAGTATGAGTATGCAGAATTGTTTTTTTAAATGAAAAGGTCCAATTTGTTCTCCTTGTTACCTTAAGTGGGATAGCCCAAATGAAATGAGCATTCCAAAAGAAATTCATGATGTTGCTCGTGTCTTCCGACATTAAATTTGAGATGGATCCGTAGTCAAAACCGGGGGAAGAACTACTTCGACCATCTAACTTGTCATCCTCTATTTCTTTATTGGAGTCATCTAGCTTGCTGTCATCCAAGTCTGAAGAACTTGAACTTTGCTGCTCACTCTGAGAGCTCTTTGTTATACCCAGGGTCAAAGACTTCTTGTAAATCAATGCCTATAGTTCAATAGAAAATACAACAGGTTGAAGACTAAATTAAATTGCATTTCAACTCTGATCTCATAATACTTACTCGTTCCTCTGAACCTTTTCTCTTTTTTTTTGTCGGTCTTTAAAATATGTTCATTTTTGTTTGGTATTCTTTAGATATAAAAGCTACATAAAAGTGTTTAAGATTTTTCGATTTAAAAATATTTAATTTCTACAGCAGCCAAAATTT
>JAQFZE010001143.1:0-19591 GCA_034695245.1 Dicyrtomina saundersi | reverse complement strand
CGAGCTCACGTACGTGAGTCTTGGCTTAAATGAAAACGAGCTTACGGGAGTGAGAATGAGCTCATATCACTGACTGACGGGGGTGGTTGATAGTATTGAATTAACTGTGAGTACTGTTCATGTATCTATTCGCAGACATTGACGATAAAATTATCAAGCGTGGACGTCATGAATATTTATTTGATAAATACAAGGACTCATCTATCGATGTGACTCAAGTAGTTAGCGATGTCTCAATGGCTACTAAGTTGTATGCTGAAGAAACTGCGAAGACTGCAGATCAAGACAAGAAATCTGTCCGAGAGAGAGTTCTGAATGGGGTGAAAGCAGCCGTTGACAAATTTGAAAGTGATAAAAATAAAGATGCATTGTTAGAAGGCTCTCGGGATGTACTCTATGAAATGCTGGATGGTCTATTTTTGAATTCCGTTCAAAACAATCAAAACGAAGTATTAGAAAATGAAATATTTGCCAAATTTGCAAGCAAATGGGAGCAAGACTTCTTTTCTGATATGGAAGCATTAAATGTTCTACCACCCGATGTGTTAACTCGTGTTGGTGAATACGTGCCGGAAATCGTGGACTACATTTCAAAAATTATTGAGAATGGGTATGCGTACGAAAGCAATGGTTCAGTTTATTTTGAAGTTCAAAAGTTTAAGAACTCACCTA
This sequence comes from Dicyrtomina saundersi, assembly GCA_034695245.1. NCBI lineage: Eukaryota > Metazoa > Arthropoda > Collembola > Symphypleona > Dicyrtomidae > Dicyrtomina > Dicyrtomina saundersi. The sequence goes on along the minus strand of JAQFZE010001143.1, from coordinate 18,919 downwards.
ATCACAAGTATGCGAAACTTGTTCCGGAGGCTGTTGACGACTCAAAAGCGCTTGCAGAAGGCGAGGGTAAATAATAATTCTTCATTCTGTTTCGCATTAAAGCAAATTATTTCTGTTTATTTTTGTAAGCCAAAGTCAGCAAAACAATTAAATCAAATTATACTTAGCGATAATTTTGTACCAGTTGGTTGCTAGCAGCGCAGCAGTTCTAACAGCTGCTTTATGAGCAGTTAATATTAAAATACTGGTATTATCGTAATGTGGCTTATGTTTTGTTTTTTTATTCTTATGTTTAGGAGAGCTAGTATCGGATCGTGTCGGCGAGAAAAAGTCTCCGGCTGACTTTGCCCTGTGGAAGAACTCCCGCCCAGGTGAACCGTCCTGGGATTCTCCTTGGGGAAAAGGAAGACCCGGTTGGCATATAGAATGCAGTGCTATGGCTAGTGCTATAATTGGTCCTACTTTGGACATCCACACGGGTACACCTATTTAACTATTCCTCACACGTCAACGTGAAATTTGAGACTTTAATAATATGAGTAGGTTTAGTAATCAAATAATTGAAGGCGCAATTTAATGTTTTACATTTAGGTGGAGTAGATCTAAAGTTTCCTCATCATGATAATGAACTAGCTCAGAGTGAGGCGTACTTTGAAAATGATAATTGGGTGAAATATTTCCTGCATTCTGGACATTTAACGATATCAGGTTGTAAAATGTCAAAATCATTGAAAAATTTTATCACCATCAAAGATGCTCTTCAGCAATACACTTCAAGTCACTTACGCCTTGCATTTTTACTGCATTCATGGAAGGATACTTTGGATTACAGGTTATTTGAGTGCACGTGAATTTTAATATCATATTTCATCCGGGTATTCGTTACAAATTAAGTTTTTATACTTTTCCCGTAATTTTTTCTTGTTCCTCTTATGTAGTCCCGCTGGAATGCAAACAGCTGTTCACACAGAGAAAGTTATACAGGAGTTCTTTTTAAACGTAAAAGATTGCAGTAGAGGATCATCGCCGTATCCTAAATGGAACCAGGAAGATTTGAAGCTCCAAAAATTGTTCGATGGCTCCAGAAAAGCAGTACATGACTCACTCTGCGATAATGTCGATACTCGCCAAACCATGATGTCTATTAAAGCACTAATTGGTTATGCTAATGTTTATATCCAGCAAATTAAAAGTAGCAAAGCATCAATCAATGGTCAGCTTCTGAAATCAATTGCAAGGTGAGGCAGGCTTTAAATCAGTAGTTAAAACTAAATCGGTTTTTTATTTTGGAAGAAACTAAATTCAAAACTAACCTTAAAAAACAATATTTAGGTACATAACATCAATTCTCCGAATGTTTGGGGTCATTTCTTCCTCAGAAATAACATCTTTTGGATTCAAAACGACCGTTCAAGGTGGGGAGAGTAAGACAGTTGACGAGGAGGAAATCATCCTTCCGTTCCTTGATGCGCTTTCAGAATTTCGTGAGAAAGTACGAACTACTGCACGTTCCATTGACAATCCTTCCGTAAAATCCTCTATTCTCAAGGAGTGTGACTTAATTCGAGATGAAAAATTACCACAACTTGGAGTTCGACTCGAAGATCACGAAGGAAGTCCTACAGTCATTAAATATGTAGGAAAAGAAGTTATGATGCAAGAAAAAGCTCTTCGAGAAAAACAAGAAAAGGAGAGGGAAGCTGAAAAACTACGAAAGAAAGAGGAACAGGCAAGAGCTCAACAGGAGAAAGATGCTCAGCGTCGTATTCCTCCATCGGATTTGTTCCGCAATGGAGTAGATAAAGATAAATACTCTCAGTACGATGCGAGCGGAATTCCGACTCATGACAAAGACGGAGAACCTATTGCTAAGAGTCAAATCAAAAAGCTTCAAAAGCTCCATGCTGCTCAGGCTAAAAAATATGATGACTATCTCGGTACATTTAATATTCATACCCAATATTCTATTGCACCCAACCTTTGATCTTTAATATTCTATTTTTATCCACTGACATTATAATATATTCATTCCTTTCTTTTAGCCTCAATAGTATCCAAACCAAGCCTTCCAGAACCAGCTACTTCCAGTGAAAATTCAGCATCTCAGCCGGACGCAGAAGCCAATAATTGATTTTGTCAAAATTTTCAACTCCGTTCCGTACCCCTACATCCTACTACTATTCTAATCAGGGAGTTTACTAGTACCTTTGTGACATTTTTCCGATTTTGCATAATATTATAATATGTTTGACTGCACTCTGTACAAGGAAGCGTTGCGTGAAGCCTTGACTACTGAATGATTGTAACTTATTGACTCTAACGTAGTGCCAGCTAGTTAAATTTTGTATTGGCGTATGTATGATTTTATTATTATGAATACGCAGTAGTTCATGGGAGTACGTTTACATTAAGTGTGTCTACATTTTCGCGTCGTCAATGTTAATTACGGAAGTGTCACCAATTAACTAATTATTACTTACAATGTAATAATGTACCTTATTCGATAGTCAATCTGTTGGCCTTTTCTTTACCTTTAAGTTACTTCAACTTAAGTTGTACTTTGCTTAAAATACTGACAGAAAGAGCACTTTAACCCTGAGGTATGCGGAATAAAACCAATATGATAATTTTTTGGGGCCCCTATATGCTTAATAGCTAACTTTTGAATTCATGTGGACCGGGACCGTGTCATTATACTTACAATTAGCTTGCGATAAGGTAAGATTCCAGGGCCGGACGAAGGAATTTCTTTTAGGCAGGAATTTGTTTCCATACATAAACTGCCATTTTTATTTTATTGACGATTTTCTTTGGTAAAGCAAAATGTTGTATTTAAGTAGGTATATGTTTTAGCAAAGTGCAAAATGTTCTTTTTACTTGATTCAGAAAAGTGTAATATGTTCTATTTCCATGTTTTGAGAAAAGTGTTAAATGTTTTATTTTTCATGTGTATGAAATGTACTTACAAAAACTTTTAATTTGCAACTTTTTGAAAAGTCAAAATATTATTTTTTACATATTTTTGAAAACTGCAAAATGTTCCATTTCTATGTTTTTTGAAAATTCAAGCAGCGGGGGCTGCATGCGCTGGCCGCTTTATCCGGCCCTGTTGTAAGATTCTATATCTTCATTGATTTGGTGATTTGACAGAACGCATTTCATATTTATTAGCATCATTTCATACACGAAGAACACAATCAATGGAGCAGTACACAAAAATGTTTTGTTGTTTATATTTATGCATGATGGCAATAACTACGTTGACATGATTGGTGGAGCTAAACTCATTAAATTTTAACTTACACAGTTAGTGTCGTAAGATGAATCAGTTACTAATAAATTGAATAACAATGAAATCATCACAGTTAATAATAATTATTGCTTTTACGCATTGAATTTGCATTGCCGTTCCTTAGTGCATTGGTTTGGTATTGATGGCCAGTAGTAGTAATATGTAAGTGTAAGTACTTACCAACTAGAGCACATGGTGCTCAATGCCTCCCTTAACAACCGAATAGTGTGCAGTGTATAGTGTATTACAGTGAAACGCACTTGGAAATTGACTGGAATTCATTAAGAAAGCTTGCATAAATTACATGGTACAAAAATCGAAAATTTGGAACCCCTATTTTCCCTTTCTTGGGTATGTACTCTCAAACAGGAGGATAGGCAGCTTGAGCCCCTACCCCCCCAAAACGTACAATATAATTTATACACGCTCCCAATATGAAATCCACAGCCGAAATATACATTGAGCTGTGGATATGGAACAACTTGAGGAAGCGCTAAACCTCAAATGTGTGCAAATCGAGAGACATGTCTGTTCAGTTGTTCACTGAAAATTAAGAAAGAGTATAAAGAATTCCGAGGATAAAGATAAACAGTTTCTTCGAAATAGATACTTGAGTACAAAATATAGTAAATATAAATAAACAATATTTCTGATAATTTTTTTCTAAACAATAGGTTAACGAATGTTACTGCACCTCTTTTGTTGACTACGCGGCAGGATTGTTTTACGAATACGTTATTATTACCATTTACCAATAATACTCTCACAGAGACTCAATTCACCCATTAACAACAACATAAGCACGACGCTCCATATTATTTATTGCCTTTTGGAAGTATTTGTTTAAAGCATACTTTTTTTTATATTTTGCAACGTGCTACAACAGCTATATTTCAAATACCTAGTGCATTATTTATTCTTAATCACATCTTCAAGTCAACAACTTGATTTATACTTTTGACATACTACTTCAAACTTCCCGAAAGTAGGTTAGCGTTAGGAGGATTTAGTTGTTTAGTAGACAAAAAAACGGAGTGATATGGTATTAAATTAATGTATTAAACAGCTCGATGGTTATTTTCTAAGTGTAGAAAGTTTTTTTTTTCAATTTTGACTTTTAGTATTTGGAAGTTTCAAATTCAACAATTAAGTATTATTGCCTCCTCCTATAGTTGATGAGTGGTGGTTGTGTACTTATTTAAATAATAGAAGCTCTCCTATTTTCCGTACTGAAAGACTCAAAACTCAATATTTTTTGACAACGGTTGTGGTAAATCTGAAACTAGTTCAACCATCTGATCGTCGCTTCAATCAAATCGCCAGCGTTCTGAATTAAATTCTGTATTGTAGTACTATACTGTGTATATTTTCAAAAGCGCATTCACATTCTGTTCCTGTATTATTCCATTGGGGACCTCGTTTAAAATTCACACCATTATGGACGAGTAAGTACAAAGTATTTCAAGATAATTGTGTAATTAGTCGTTTTTACTTGATTTCTTTGCTGCAATAGAAACAACACTAGCATGGGCTTTCGGCTTTCTTCAGAGATTTTTACATGTCTGCACTCGAATAATTGCGAATCAACGACTCAGAGTTGCCCCAAGCTTGAATTCAGTTGTTTACAGAATTAATATTTAATATATTTAAGCATCACGATATTCATAGTATTTGCAGGGAATTACTTCAGTTTTACAACGTAAGTTTTGTAGTTTTGGCAAGTTGATATGTGTGATTGATTCAGTTTTTACTTCATTGAACATTTGTAATAGACTCAGAAAAGTTGATACTGGAGCTGGGATAGAAGAAGATATCGACGCAGATGAACATTTGGTAAGTAGATACTTGAGTACATTTAAAACATGTATTGTATTGTTGAGTACTTGTATAAGTATGCATATCATTTAAAATATATAAACACTCATCAAATTATAAACATTTGGAATTCAGCCACCTCTAGATGTAGGACCTCAAGAGCACAGACTTCAGTACACTTACGGATTGTGGTATATTGGGAAAACAAACTACCAACAGTATGATTTGACGTTAAAAAAAATCGGAAGATTCGCATCAGTGGAACAGTTTTGGGCGTTATATTCTCATCTTGTGCGCCCTTCTGATCTTCACTCACCGTCAGATTTCTTTTTATTTAAAGATGGAATCAAGCCAATGTGGGAACACAAAGTAAGGACCTAAATTATTTTACCTTGTACTTAATAATTTGATTATTCTAGTAGCTCCAAAATAAAATTCTGGTTTTGTCCAAGCTTTTTGGCCAAGACCAATTTTGGTTTTATAACATTAACTTAATTACTACTTTCATTGTCCAGGGAAATCGAAGTGGTGGGCAGTGGCTGGTGCGTCTGAATAAAGGTTTGGCTGCTCGTTGTTGGGAAAACTTAGTTATGGCAATATTGGGGGAGCAATTTAACGTTGGAGATGAAATATGTGGAGCTGGCGTGTCGATGCGGCAAAAAAAGGACTGCATTTCTCTGTGGAATAAAACGTCAGCAGATCAAGAAACTACTGAGAAAATTCGGGATGTAATGCGTAAGGTTTTGAATCTGCCATCTCACTTCCAGCTGGAGTATCGATGTCATAAGGATGTCCTGCAGTGGCTGAACACACGAGATTTAGGAGGTCCACCGGTTGGAGGGGGCAAACCGAGGTCTACAAGTCCAACAATGGAGACATTGCCCCTACGAGGTTTTAGTGGTGGAAGTGGCGGTGCACCTGGGCTGCACCCGCCTAATTCAAGTAATGCCCACCGATAATAACATTACAATTTGAATTTTAAAATGTGTAATTTCTAAAGTTATTAAATAAATTCGAATACAACCCATTACTGTACTTTTATATAATAAAATCTAGAATGTCCTGGATGAAATTAAGTTATAAGTCATTGCTAATAAGAAACAATTTGACAATCGACGCTAGAATTAGAATGGGGCATGCATGCTGCATATTCGCAATCTTTTATTTAAATGAATTGTAGTTGTGCATGCAGGTCTTTTAATTTAAATTAGTGTCACTTTTTTTAAATCAGTAGTTCAATCCCACGCTGCATTGCCTTTATATTTTGTCCATATTACTCTGTGTAGCCAGAATAGTGAGAAGAAAATCTCTTCTAATACTTTATTGTGGCCGGAGTGTCAAAGAATGCCACATAGAGAATAGTTTTAGTACCGTTTTGGAGCTGCATCTACATTTTATTATAGAAGAGAATTTTAAACTTTCTTTTTCTTTTGATAAACACAAAACGTTTTCAAAAATTGTAATACACTTCGCATGATATAAAATTGCAGGAAATGTGAACGGACTAGGAATTACTACAAATATGATATAATAGGGCAAATGATGAGTAGCATTCCGTCGGACGTTTATGAAAAAACAAGTTATAGCACATGTTTTCTAAAGGATAACAAAACAGTAGCTATTATAGCCATGAAAGTGAGGAAAGTTATTACAGTTAAGGAAAGTTGTGTAGCAACTTTAATAAAGTAAAACTTACAGACCCTAAATTAAGTAGAAAGGACAAAAAATTGTGTTGTGTACTGTGCATTCAGCTTTCCCCTGTACATTTTGTAGGTACATATTGTCGTTGAAGACTAATTTTTGCCTAACTAGTAAGCCCAGTTCAAAGCTAAAGGCATTTTTTAGCTTTGGACTGGACTAATAAAATTGCTTCTTCACCGACGAAATGGACGCTACAATCTAGTATTCATGATTACGACAGATTGCCGAAGCTCCCCTATGCTGCGTAAAACATTTGTGAAAGTTTAATTCAAATTTTATGCTGCTATTTTAAAGACTCATTAGACTTAATTGTTAAGGAGTGTGTAAGATACTTTGTAGTGCCTTAAGTGCCTTTGCTATTTCCTTCTTTTTTTTACCTATTACCTATAATATAAGTATTCATATCACATCCCATCAACCATTTTAATATCAGTGAATATGTGGAATGTGGGTATGTGGGTCTTGCTGTATATTTGAGTCGACCCGCCTGTATTGCCTCAGTCTAAATGAGGGAAGTTTGAAGTCCATAAATATGTACATGTGTACAACAGTATAGTATAGATTATAAAAATATAGATTGTAAATAGCTCAAAAGTTACACGTGTTATTTTGGTAGTTCTCGCTCTCATTGTTCGGTAATCTGTTTCTCGAAATTGTCGAAATCCTGAATTTCATGGAAATAATTACATATTTTTTGTGCAAATTTTTAATATGAGATGTGTGGAATTCTCTGTAGTGTTTGTGTAAATAGTCAGTCGGAATGTCAAAATCTGCAAGATATATCCAAGGTAAATTATCCCTAGTTAGCTAATATTTCTTGTCAAATAGTGCGTTACTACCATTACTACGCTTAACGCAAACAAAACAGCTACAAGTTTAATATAACAGTAAAATAGATGTGCAAGTGATTGAAGTTATGCAAGCGTTTATTATCAATTATGATTTAACGTCTTCGGCCAGTTGTAAAAATTTAGCTAGGTTCCCTAGCTGGTTTTGCGTGCTTGTTTATTAAATAACTACAATGGGGTATAAATATGGGTTGTAGGACATTTACTAGGCGGACATTTTCTACCCGGATATTTTCATTTGCTACCCGGACATTTGTTACCCGGACATTTGCTACTCTGACATGTGCTACCCGGACATTTGCTACTCGGACGTGTGCTACCCGGACATTTGCTACCCGGACATTTAGCTACCCAAGACCAAATTAATAAATGCATGCATGCAGGCGTTTGAACATAATGATTAAAGTATCACTGCACAGTATACATATATATATTATAATATTACTTCGTCCTGAATGATTAAATACATGCAAGTAAGCTTATGAGAGTATCCTTTGTACCGATTATGTCGTAAATTACTATTTTGTTTGGGTAGCAAATTTGCTAGGTTTGCTGGTGGGTAGCAAATGTCCGGGTAGCAGACGTCCGTATACCACTTTAAACATACTTTCGAGCCATTTCGCCTGGGGCCTGGGGACGAAAATATAAAATATCGTTATTCACAGTTTTATGAAATTTTAAGTACGATTTATTTATGTTTCTGTTAGCAGAATTTATCATCGTTTGAATCGTTTGATTGCAAGCATAATGTAATAGTAACATAAATGTAATACTGTCTAGCGTCGTATTGTGTGTGTGAATACATAGTTGTAGTACAAGATACTTCATTTTTGAAACAACTCAGTGTTGTACAATACTTTAATCCTTTTTTGGGTGATATTTTAGACGGAAGCGGAGATGATGAGCATTGTCCTGCAGGAGAATTTATTGGGTCTTCTGAGGAAGCGGGGGCCGGACGCGGAGTTCGACGTATCTGTAACAAGTACACGCTCGTCGATAAAACTAGCTAGCTACATATTATGGACGCAAGGATCTTCCTTACACAAGCAACCAATGACCACAGAAGATAACTCCAAATTGTTTGCATTCAATGGAGATATTTACTCATTCATGTGTTCACCGATAGGCCCCAATATAAATGATGGTTCTCATCTATTCGATTTAATAGTAAACTGTAGAACTGACAATGAAATGTTAACTCTCCTTTCAACTTTGAAAGGTCCTTTTGCGTTTGTACTTGTAGATTCCACTAATAATCGAATTTGGTTTGGTCGGGATTTTTTTGGAAGGTCGAGCTTATTGTTTAATATTGATAATTTCTCTAATTCTTTTTTTATCTCTTCTGCTGCTCCCATAAGTGGTCTAGAAAATGTTTGTGAGATCCCATCAGCGGGTATATTTTGCTTAGAAATAGAACCTCACTTCGTTTTGAAATTGTACCCTTGGAGCTGCCATAATTATAGAAGTCACATACATGAAAATACTCAGCATTTTATAAATTTCTTAAAAGTCAAGCTAAATTTTGAAGTGGAAGTTATAGGAAGCGTTAAACCTTGCGTGTGTACTACTTTAAAACAATTTCCGGATATCTTAGAAACTAATAAAAATTTGCAAGCCCTGGAACAGCTTTCTCAATTAAATTTGAGTGACGGAGTTAAACTATTAAAGGTCAAAGAAATTCTCAAACCGTATATTGTAAATTTTGTGGAATGCTTGCGTAACGCAGTCAAAATTAGAGTAGAACTCAAACCACCATTCTGTAAAAATTGTCTTTCGATTCAACGTGGGGCTGAGGATAATAATTCACCGTGTCAACATTCCAAAATCAGCCTTCTTTTCTCAGGTGGTTTGGACTCGACTGTTTTAGCCTACTTAATTGCGGAGTGTTTGCCGCCTGGAGAAAGTTTGGACTTGATCAACGTGGCATTTTCCACTGATGAGAAACCAAATTTTAATGTGCCCGATCGTATAACCGGTTTACAGTCATTTAAGGCACTACGAAGGATTTTCATTCCCCGTGATGTAAAATTAAACTTTGTGGAAGTTAATATAACTAAATCTGAAGTCCAGTTAGTTCGGCAAAAGTGTATTCTTGATCTAGTGTCACCTCTTCAAAGTGTACTGGATGACTCTATCGGGTGTTGTTTATGGTTTGCGGCCAGGGGCCAAGGAATTATACGAGACCAAGAAATTAAATCTGAAACGGAATTTTCTGAATACACATCCCCCGCAAGAATTATTTTTGTTGGTTCAGGTGCAGATGAACTTCTCGGGGGTTATTCTAGACATCGCGGAGCATTCGAAGCAAAAGGTTGGGCAGGGCTACGCGATGAAATGCAAGAAGACATCGATAGAATATCGGTTAGGAATTTAGGGAGAGACAATCGAATCATAACAAATCATGGTGTGTGTCCCAGAATGCCATTCTTAGATGAGAATGTTGTTCAGTACATAGCTCAAGAGTGTGACCTGTGGGTCAAGTGTTGTCCCTTATTTCATCGAGGTCTTGGGGAAAAAATCCTTCTTCGTGCCACTGCTGTGGAGCTGATGGGAGAAATTAATTCTAACCTTGCAATGTTTCCTAAGAGAGCCATGCAGTTTGGTAGCCGGATTGCAAAACTAGAAAACTCTAAAGAAAAAGGTGGCGACATTTGCCGAAGGCTCCAAGCTCATTGTAGTTTAGAAACTTAGTTGTTCTTATTAGGGTTTTGAATTATGTACACGGTACCCTACATTTATTTCGATGGCCCGATAATTTTTTTATACATAATATTTATGTTGCTCTATAAATTATTAACATGTTATTATTTTCTCACAATTTTCTAATGTGAGAGAAAAACTTTATTTAGTCACTGTTGCACAATTCCAATAGTCTTGTGTACAAAGCAATACTGTCTTAATTAGTATTAAAACATTTTCATGAAAATTATCTATCTTTTTGTATTTTTGCCTTATGAAATATTTCAAGGGAACCTTAAAATTATATAAGGTTTAGACGTCAATGCTACCTGTAAAGACATTACGAAAATATTACTGATACAAATGCACGTGATTTTTTACGAAACTACAACATACTTAATAAAAGAAAATAATGCTATTACTATGGTATGCCAATAATTCTGGTTTGTCCTTCGTACAAGAAATATATGCATTGGGTATATTTACAATGTACAATATATATGCTAAAGAATACAGGCCAAAGTTCTCCTGCATAATGCATCTCAATAGTCACAATATACTTATAGCCCCTTCCTCTCTTACATGATTTGAGGCCTGGAAATATTTTTTTCTCCTTTAGAATCCTTTAGTAGTAACGGCAATGGATGTTTATGGTGGTGTTGAGGCAAGATTAAAGTTGACAAAATAGATCCCAATCCCCCTGGATAACATAATATAATATATGGCATCAAGAAAAAAATAGTAAAAATGGATCCTGATATAAATATGAATCGTGTTTGTCATTTTTTCGGTAGAAATTACTCGTCCCGAAATTCTAAACCTGCATATTAATAATACCTTGACTGCCTGACTATTTTGTTTCGCATTCCTTCATTTCTTTCTGTAATTTTATGAGCATACCAACGACCAACCCACGTTCTTCCTCCTCTTCCTCTGAGGATATTTCAAAAGAGGCTTCTTCACATGTAGTATTGATATATAATTACGTATGCATGGTATGTAATATGGTACATCACCTCAACGAAATACATTCGCATCGATTGACAACATATAATTATATAATTATGCAAGAAGACAAAATATGGAAACAAATTCATATAACGGGCATTCTTCGCCCGCATTACATTGTATAGGGTCTAGATTGCTCAACGATACGAAATAAGCAAAAATTACAAGGTACATACATGCATATTAATTTCTCCTGGTTATTCCATACATCACAACAACTAATAATAATAATAACGCAAAAGGAAATGTAAGTACATATGCACACGCGACGTGGGAAAGGAAGTAGTCGGTTTATTAGATTACATGATGTAGGTACATAGATTGTCGGAGTCGGAAGCCCGAGCTCATATTCATGGAGTAGCGGTGTAATACTGGGAACGGGGAACTCTCGGTCGTTCCTGGTGGAGTTGGAATTGGAAACAGAGTGAAATGAGGTTTTGACTGTCGCGGAAGATGAACTTTAAGAAAATACCTTCAGTGGTTCAAGAACTAATACGAATTACGAATAAGTAACTAGTAACTATAAATAAGGTCTTGGAGTAATCTTTTTGAACTCCAAGCTAAGGGTTACAAATTTTGGATGATGGCCACGTTCTCAAGTGGCATCGTATCGTCTGTCTCTGTGTGGACGACGTAGTCAAGTCAGGGAACATGTTGATGTCGACAATGTATGAAAATGAAAGGCGGTGTGCGGTGGTGGCGGTATTAAATTTACATATGTAAGTACAATCTTTACTCGACGGACTCCTTCCTGACTACCTACGACTGTTATTACTTAAATACTCCTGTATTTAATTCTGCAGCGAGAGTGCTGTCTTGAATCATTGAATGCACACCCTTTTTTACAAAATATATACTCTCAGAATAAAATAATACTGCAGGCGTTCAGTTCAGTTTTTTCGGAGTTCAATTCAACTTTCTCAGCTTCTCAGCTCTCGTCATGCTCATGCCTTTTCCTTTACGGAGAGATAGACAGAAATGGCTTATAGGACAACTTACCAGATAGACACACAACAGGATGGCAATGCCAATTACTTAATGGCACCCTGCCCTACGCTCTTTTGCCCAAAATGAAACATTCAACTGTCTCCCATTATCAGGAGCATACATATGATGCCTGTGGCCGTAGCTGTACATATGAACACGTGAGAGAGTCTGCCTCTTTTTTGTATCATTGTTAACTGTACCCAGGGCCGGATAAAGTGGCCCGCGCAGGCTGCCTGAATTAAAAAAAAACATTTAAATGGAACATTTTGCAGTTTTCAAAAATATGTAAGAAGAATATTTTGACTTTTCAAAAACATTCTTATAAGTTTTTTTTACACATTTCAAAAACATCCAAGTAAAACATATAACACTTCTCAAAAAACATGTAAATAGAACATTTCGCACTTTTCTGAATCAAGTAAAAAAGACATTTTAAACTTTTCTAAAACATGTAAATACAACATTTTGCTTTACCAAAGAAAACCATCAATAAAATCAAAATAGTGGTTCTTGTATGGAAACAAATTGCTGCCTAAAAGGAATTCCTTCGTCCGGTCCTGACTGCACTCGCAGACTTCTCCCTCTTACATAATATTCTTTTAGAGTCTTCAAAAAATGCTCAATTTTAATTTCAAATGGATTACTCACACTCGTCAAGTCCAATCAAAACAAGGGAAAGACACCAAAAAATAATAAGCTCTCCCACTTACAGCAATAGCAATGAAAATTAAAATGAGACTCCATATAGATCCAGAGAGTTGTCTTCACATATGTTCCAAATATGCCATCGGTTTTAAAGGAGCTGTTTTGGAGAACAGCCGCAGAATGCCACATATCTTTCTTTCATGAGACAAATGAGCTAAAATTATGACAAAGCATATTGCACTAAATTAAATCCAAAATTGTGCACATATTATTATTATATACTTAAAGTCCTCAAGAGCGGAAAGCGGGAGGGAGGGAGAGAGGATCGGATGTAGATAGGTATATATGTAAGCTATTTTTACGATTTGGGAAATCGCCTGTACCCGTACCGGCACCTAAATGTCGTCAAAAGAAGATGTTTTCTGAGAATGCACCCAATATATATTTTTTTTTCTTCTTCTGAGGAGTGATAATTGAGTTAATCAATGTGCAAGTATTTGTAAGGATGCCCATAAATTCTAGACTTAAGAAGCGATTTTTTTTAACTTGAAAACCTCCATTAACTTTATCTGAGTGCATAATTATCTGATTGTTCTATTCTGATTTTGGCTGCTACTCTGTTTCTGTTTCTCCTTTCTGGGACCAAGACCAGCAGCACAGACAGAGCATCCATAGCCAGATCAGCAGGAGCATCATCATCATATTATTGAACATAGTCAACCAAGTACGACATGAAAGTAGCAACTAAATTTACTACAGAGGTATACTTTGTTCCTCCCTACTTCATCTACATACTTAAGTGCATGCCTTGGATGAATCACAGAGAGGAGTGAGTAGTAGTATCTGATTCCGTATCTTTTGGTCTTATGGTTGATGATGTGGAGTGGAGTAGTGGCGAGGAGACGACTCCTGTCTTTGGTTTACGTTTACGGGACGGGATCGGGATCGGGAGACGTGAGACGGTTGAAGGAAGATTTCACAATTGAAGTGGATAAAGTAGCTCGTACTTTACTTTTATATTATATCATACAGGATTTGGATTTGCACTCTCCCATGTTTTGAGTAGTACAGTTATTACAGGAGTAGAGTTATACGGTTTAAGATGGTAATATGGATGGTGGATGAGTGTGTACACATTGCACTCGTGTCGCGTCGTAAGACTCGTAAAGGGCGACGGAGGAAATGAGGAAAAAGAGTAAGTAGGAATTGAGTTGGATGTGATAATAATGTGCGTGTTATAAGGAGATTATATCTTGCATGTCTCTTGCTGAAGATGAAGGGTCTATTTTAAGATATTTCTCGTATTGCCCGCATCCGGGTTAAAAATAACACTTTCAACTTTCTTTATTCGCTCTTCTTTAGCACCAACCTCAGCCTCTCACTTTTGCATCGTAAGCTTTTTCTTCTTCTCCTTCTTCTTTTACTATTAGTATTAGTACTAACTTACTTTTGGGTATGTATACAGTCTGCCTTATTACTAAAAACTATTACAGCCTCAACTTCCCTCTCACAGATTTGTCTGCCATGGAGGGAGCATGGAGGAGTTGTGTGGATTGTGTAAAGTATGTATTTTATATGTGTTTGCCTTTGACAAACTTTAACTTTGTATTTTTCTACAACCTACAACTTGTGTTTTCTATAGGTGTGTGTGTGTGTGTCTGTCTGTCTCCCGTACACAAACTCACTGTTTTGCCATCCCGTAATAATTTCCTCGTACTCGGGTCGGGTTGTGTAAGTAAAATAGGGACGGTGTGGTGACGATGGTATTTGTGCTTGGATGTTGACTCCGCTCAGTTCCTCACACTGAAGAGCACTTATATTTTTTTTATGAAGACTCAGAGCAGTTTTTCATATAGTAAACTCTCTCCTCTCTTACTTACTTGGTCTTGAAAAGTTTTAAAGTTGTTCGGTTCGTCGGGTCGTCGAGTATTTGATTCATTCATTCTTCATTCATTTACAGTCTTAAATGGGCTGGGCGAAATCACATTAATATCGGGTATTATTCTTACCTCCCTAATCACACAATTAGAGCTGGTTCGTCGTCTTCGTTGTCGTTGTCGTGGTTCGTGTCTTCCTGTTATGGTCTGCATTGATTTCATGTGAAATATTTCAAATGCACTTGCCTTGCATTAAACTAACAAAGCAACAACATCCCAAGCCGAACATCACATATTATTCACTCTTCTCAATTTGTACAGAGTACGCTACGACGACGAATGGGTGCAGCAGGGAAAAAAACGTCAGCCAAATTAAAAGTTGTCACTTGAAGTTGTTGTAAACTGTGAATTGGAGAAATAAATAAAAAGACAGCACAAAAAAAAGTGAGAGATTCAGTAAAGGGGAGTCCTATATACTAGACGCAAGTATATAGTTACTTATACAGAGGAGGTGTGCGCTAATTACGGAAATTATAATAATTAATAAGATTGCAAAACATGTCTGATGAGAGACAAATTCAATTCTGCAGAGAAATTTCAGTGATGCCGAGGACACGACGGAAATCATGGAATTGGTGGTGGATGGATTTTTGGTGGATCCTTTGTGTATCTTACATTTGTAATTTGTGCCTCTTCAACGTAGTTCCATTAGTGAGTGCTCTAAGTACATTAAGTCGGAGAGTTGTCCATACTAAGCAGGGTATGGTTCAAGGATTTCTAGGACCGGGTAATGTTCGTCTATCCTCATCCTATTCAACCTCCTACAATAACTTTCGAGGTTATGGTGGGCGTCCTATTGTCGAAGTATGTAAAAATAATTAAATGCCTAAGTACTTAGTAGTAATGCATTCAATTAGTGTGAATTTAAAATTCTTAATATCGGAGATATAAGAAATAATAAGAATACAATAAAGTCATCCGACCGTTTAACAATTTTATAAGATGTCCAGTTTTTTTTAACACTAACCTTTCATTTTTTTAACATTTTAACATTTAAAATTTCATTGCAGACTTTTAAAGGCATTCCATACGCAAGTGCACCCGTGGGTGCATTGAGATACGAAAGTCCAGCTCCGCTACCGTATCCTGGGAAAAATGATGTTTTCTTTGCTAATGTGACGAGACCAGCTTGCCCAAGGACTTACGCGGAAATTATTAATCGCACTGCTTCAGAAGATCCTATAAGGGCACTAAGAAAAACAATTGACTTGGAAGACTGCCTCTATCTGGACATTTATCTGCCATATGGTAATTTTATGTATGAATTTTTACACTACTGTGGGAATGACCTTAGTCGATCATTCTAAAAATGGCACGAAAAATAAAATTAGATTCGCTGAAGGACATGAGATTCAAATGGGCATATGGTTGCCTTAATGCATTTATTGCCGGTTTTGAATGGATTTAAATCTGGGATTCCCTTTACTATAGACAATTAAATATTTTTTTTTAAATCATAGAATCGAGTGAAAGTCCCCATTTCGAAACATTTTCACCAGTTGATATATATGTAATGTCTTTTGGCATGTCCATTAAAAAATTTTGCACACGCCTTTTCTGAAGAATACACTCTAAGACCATTTTCTCTTGAGCCTGTTGGATCTGTAACCTTATCACTGATTTTATCTCATAGTTCACATCTTCTGTCTGAAGCTGTAGAAAAACTGAAAAAACAGACTTGTAATTCTAATAATAGAGACATAATTTAGATAGCAGAGGTGAGCTTTTTAAAAAATAGAGTGGATTTAGATTGAAATTAAAATTGATGGTAGGTTTGAAAAAAAAATGAAATGAATATACACACACAATAAAAATAAAAATGAACGACGTATCTTCATCACATATGTCTGACTGAGAGTCCCTAAATGCAGAGATGCTGAGATGAGGTCGTCTCGAGTCTTTGAGGCTGACGCATCAATCTAGTGACAAACTGTCAACATAATTGATTATTGCATGTAATAATTTGACAGCTGATAAAGAAAAAGGAGATGGGCTTCCGGTTTTAGTCTATGTCAACTCACAGGCTGATGATCCAAATGAGCCATGGGACGGGAGTAGTATGGCTGCCATAGGGAATATTATGGTAATTTCCTTTCGCTATCGTACCGGTGTACTCGGATTTGTTCAACCAGGATTTTCTGATGACGTCCGTAGTAATTTTGGACTCTGGGATCAGTTAGCTGCACTTCAATGGATCAAGGTAAACTTATATGGCAAGCTATCTTATAGTAACTCATTCACCAACTGTGAGAATCCCATATTTAATTATTCATTTTAGTTTCGATTAAGTATACATTTTTTGACAATTAGTACATAGCCGAAATAGCAAGCCAGAAATACTTTAAAAAATGCACGTCACTGAAAAATTAAGCAGAGCTATACATAATGTATGCTAATCTGCAAGTTAAATAACTAAGGCAAGCTACAGCTTAAACTAGTTAGTCTTTTGTACTCACAAGTAATCAGTCCTAATGATTGTAATATTCGTTTTGTAATAAAAAACAACATTAGGAGAATGTTGACAAGTTTGGTGGAGATCCAAGCAAAATAACGCTGATGGGCTATGATTTGGATGCAAACTTAGCAGGAATCCTTGCAATCTCACCAATATCTGCCGCTGCCTATGGAGGTAAATAAAATAAAAAATATTTTGTAAAGCTCATAATTCCAGATCGTGTTACACTCTTGAAGCTTATTGTTCCTCTTGACGACTTCTGAGAGTATACAGCAAATGAAGTCAAGTAAAATAGACTAAAATAGCAAATGCATATAGGGAAAGAATGGAAAAGGATTCTGTATGTGATTTTTTTTAACGTAATATTTAACAGGACTCTTCCACCGTCTCATACTTTTGAACGGCTCACCCTTCTCACCAACGAGTATAAATCATCAGCCGCTTGATACGACGGTAAGTTGAAATGGTAAA
The DNA here is from genome assembly GCA_034695245.1 of Dicyrtomina saundersi. Taxonomy (NCBI): domain Eukaryota; kingdom Metazoa; phylum Arthropoda; class Collembola; order Symphypleona; family Dicyrtomidae; genus Dicyrtomina; species Dicyrtomina saundersi. Next base: position 1,081 of record JAQFZE010001143.1, on the reverse strand, counting down.
CAATTTTGGCCTTATTCCAGTATTTCTTTTTTAACAGTAGTGTGCAAAAAAAAAGCGGTGGTACAAAAAAAAAAGTATAAGTGTAGAGTTACTGATAAGGTTCTGTGATTTGTTTGGCATTTCTCTAATTTGACCGTAGTTTCATCTTTCGAACGCCTTAAATTGTCCGTTGCACGTACGAGCGGAGGAGTTGGTCTCATGTCTTAGATCCAAATCCGTTCCACAATTATTGTCGGCAGCGGAGAATATGGGAACGCCGCTCCTATCCTACAGATTTGCACCCAGTGTGGACGGCACGATTGTGAAGGAGGACTTGGTTCAACATGAGAAAAGCCGAGTTAATATGGAATTACTTGGACGCTATGACCTCCTATGTGGTCTCCGTGAGGGACCCACTCTCCCAAGAGTTGGACGACCACCTTGGCAAAGTTTTAATTTAGAAAGATTTGTAACGGCTGTCATCAAATTGACTTTGAGAATGGAGCCAAGCTCCGAGCCAACTGAAGACGTGAAACGAGTATGAATTATTTTTATATTGTGCTAATGTAAAAATTGTGTGTACATTTATTTATATCTCCTGTCGAGGAAGTAAGGACCTAAGTAAAACCTAAGAAATAATTATTAGTATGTACCTACCTAGTTCTATTGTTTTATTTCTGGTATACGTTATTGTGTAGTAAATATGTGTCGTACTGTTCATTTGAATAGAACTTGGTACAAGCAATCTACCGAGAGTATGGATCGTCTCCATCTATGAAGGATTTGATATCGGATTTTATACTCGTACACCCCGTTATTGACTTGCTCAAAGCTCACTCACACACGTCAAAGAATACTTTCTTCTATGTTTTCAAAGATTTTGATCCTCAGCGAAAGGAAAAGGTTGGAGGATTTTATATTTATTGGTGCAATTTTGAATGGGAAATGTCTGTAATTGTAACACTAGCGTGACTGACACTTATGTAGACTGAGTATGTACTTTAAAATAGTTCAAATGGAGTGTCATTTACAATCTTATAGTACATGTTGTTGTTGTGTTCTCCCATCTTTTAGCGCAGTGAAATACCCTACATATTCAGCA
>JAQFZE010001142.1:0-19594 GCA_034695245.1 Dicyrtomina saundersi | reverse complement strand
TTGGCTTCGTCAAAATGTTTTAGGGGAACTTCCGATTTTTAGCATACAATTTTGATTTTTTCAATTGTTTGAAATGATGCCCTCAAATGGCAACGTATAGACAGAATTAGTAATCATTTCGAGGCCTATAAAAAGTCCTGCCACTTTCAGTTCACGTAAATTTCTTTGTAATGTGCTTAGCACAAGGCTAATCTCATTTCTTCTTTAATTCCACTGCAACAGCCTGTTCTTTACTGTCCGGAACGTGCCCATTTTGAGAGAATGAAGTGTGTGGAATAATATCTTCCATCGTAGTTGACACATGTAAGCAGCAGTAAACTTCTTCCTCAACTTCAAGACTTTCTTCACCAAAATCTTTGGAAATTAGTTCTCAATTACTATCGACTATTACGTGAGAGTTTTCCCCGGAAACAGGAAACACAGATATAAAGACGCTCTTTCTTAGCGTTGCAATTTGCAATGCTTGCACTAGATTGCGTCTACGTTACTTCTGGAATGACTAACACTCTCAGCATTAGCATTTCATCTTTACGTAAGTGACCCATCCCAAATAGGTCCAAATAGGTGAAATCGCTCAGGAACGCTGATGATCCAAACCCGAAATTAGTTTTCGTTTCCTTGTTAATCATAATCTTAGTGTTACATGCAAGAAATCTTATAATTTAATAGGTTTAGACCTGGCCACATTTAGGCATCTGCAGAGGCCACAATTACAGAATTTTGATGAAAAATGGGGGATTTTAATTTTTCATCTTTTTCTGCTATCTCGAAAAATAAAATTTCAATCTAATGACGAAGATTACTTACTTGTATTAGTTGATCATTACCCATGAAAATTCGCAACTTAAAAGCTACTGTCGCAGATTTGAATTAAATTTGAACTATAGGTCACTCTAAATACGAAAAATCAAGAAGTCGGAGGGACAACTTTTGTCAATTTTGTTTGGTGTCACTGATTTGATTTTGGCGCTTTAAATTTGAGTATGTTTTTATGCCTTAACATAAATTGTATGTGTTGTGACCTGCGCGTCAAATAGAGCGCGTGGCCACAATTAGGGTATGGCCACAATTAGGCACCCTAACCCTGAATGAAATGTAGTTGTGAGTTGATTTCATGTTTGTGCTTTGTATTGAAGTCGGCATTTCTTAAGATCACTCGTAAAGGATATTTGCAAGAATGTTATTGCTACGGTGGTTTGGCTTACTGGGAATTTATTTCCCCTCAACATCCCTGAGGTTAGACTAACGATAAGTTCACGTAGAGCTGATGTTTACTTTTACTTTGAAGCTGCAGAGACAAAACATATTGCCGGTTTTAAGTTGGAGAGTTTAAGTGGATATGTGTGAGCAAAGAGGCTGTTGCCACAGCAAACGTTTTCAAATACTGGTTTCGTACAGGTACTTACAACGTACAACAAACGATTTACATATTGAGTATGGACACAGAAAAGTCTATTGCAGTCCACGGATACTAACTTTTCTGTACCCTCGGTTCTGGTACTGGTCTAGTCGTCTAGTTATATACGTTACTGTACCCAAAGCCCGGGTACTGGTCAGTTTACTAATTTTGCTGTACAGGAAGCTCTGGTGGTGCATGTTTAAGTATTTATATTCACTTGGAGTGCTCGTATGTCATACAATAAATACCTTAACAGTTTGAATTTTATAAAACAACTTATATATTAACAAACCTATAACGCTAGAGTATAGAGTATAGATGCTTATAATTAATTTTGTCTGAAGAGATGTCCAAGATCTACATATGAAATAAACTTAATAAACCTAAAACAACATATACTGGGTATAACCTGATGGTTGAAAACGCGATAGTACAATACTACTGCTACTACGACTACTACTCAATATAAGACGCACTAAGCTTCCAGTCCCAAAAGTTACGCATTATAGCGAGTACACTGTATGTATATCTTTCATGGAGTGGACGTACGCATGCCTTTTCCTCGAGGCAAGGAATTTCTTTAGTGTTTGTTCGAATTGTTTGAAAACTTTGATAAGTGCAATTATTGCAATCGCAAGAAAGGATTTAGTTTTTTAATTCAGTTTTATTAGGGGGTTAGCAAGTTCTACTACGTCACTTGGGATTCTATAAGAGGAAGAGTCTAAAGTTAGAACAGTGGACCCGGACCCTGGCAGCAGTCCCCACGCTGCAATCGAATTGAGGTCCAAAAAAATGTCAGCTGAATTTTATTTGTACAATGATGATTGATGATGGTAGTTGCCTAAAGATTAAAAATACTGACTTACGTGAATCAACTAAATATGTACGTACATCAGCGCAATATAGTTTATTACACTACGCTCCAAAATAATAAAATCATTTCTCATGCATATATTATTGCTATGTTACTTGATGGTGTATCGAAAATGCATAAATTCAAAAAACATTCGCTGAGTATAGCTTACAGCTGCATTATGAAACTGCATATATGAACTGAGCTATTTCTTGTAGTCTTGGTTTTCATCATAATAATATTTCTTAAGTGGAGTTATTTAGTTTGAATGCATAATATATCGTACTCTTAGCTCAGATGCACAACTAAATAATTTTAGCGTATCGAGATCGAGTCAATTCGATTTGACTTTTTCTTAGGGTTTGATCGTAGAATCAAGTAGAATGTAGAACTACAAGCCGAAACCAACCTATGAGGTATAGTATTTTACTGTGACATCCCCGTCTATACATAAAAACTTTAACAGTTAACGTTAACATGGCCATAAAATTGCATACAAATATAAAAATATTCAAATTACGTAAGAATAGGTGCATTAAAAAGTTCCCAATATAGTTAACTACTTACAAATTAAGAAAGAAACATTTCCATAAATCAAAAGTTGCCAATTCAAAGAGTGGTCTGTTCCATACACAATGTAATATGCAAATAATAATTTCAATCTTTCTTTTGACGTATCACGTTCCAGTTACATGCACATTAATACATTCATTTTTCTATCGCCATCGTTCCCCCTGTACATATTATGCACTTACAAATTACAGAAATACATAAAGAAACTGGAAAACTCAAATGGCAATTCTGTCCAAAGTATTTCATGAAAATGAAACAAGGAAGCAGACCAGGACCAGACCAGACGACAGACGAGCAGAATCGTGTTAAGTATAGAATCTTCTACAGTCTACAGAACTTTTTACTGAAAAGCTTTTGAAATCATTTTTTTTGAAAAATTTAGAAGGGTTGAGGCAGAGTGTATCAAAATCTCGACGCGAATTTTACATTAGTAAACAAAAGTCTATCGATATTCATATATAAGTAGTAAGGAAAGGAGACCGGCATCCTCATAATATACATATAATAACTGTAAGAAAAAAATATATTTTGTATTAAAAGGAAAAATGTGCCCCTTCTGTATAAATTACATTGTACATGGGAGCTTAACCAATTTGTATATAATTATGATTCCTTCTGAAACGTAAATGTTGAAGTGATTTTTTGAATTTTTGAAGAAACGCTGTGATCCTGAAAAATGTTACGTCCACGAATCATACGAGGGGAAATGTCGCAGAGTTACTACAATGGATTCCCGAGCACGGCCATGGCGCTCAGTTTCATTCGTTTTACACTCAATCGCCGTGTAGAGACCTTCAGCTCGAGCACCATCAACGACGTCCTCGCCCATGGGAATGAGATCTACAATGTGGCCAGGGATCGAATTGTTCTGGAGCAAGGGCAGGAGCCATCCTTGTATTTGTCAGCGTTCGAGATGCGAGGTCCATACAGTCTCGGATCTTCGTCTTCCAGCTCTTATCACATTGGAGTGGACGAGAGGGGGGACATGTTGTGGGAGGCCCAGTGTCATCCCATTGCTGGTGGCCGGTTCTCACCCTCGGTCAAACATTTTCTGAAATCGAGCAGACGCTTCGCCGTCCTCACCATAAATGGTCAGTCCATGGCCCTCACGAAGGAGGACAATGACCTCGTCTGTTTCGATAGCCATGCGAGGAATGAAGAGGGCGGAGTGGAGCTATCGGATCCGGAGGACGGCAAAGCTTGCATCCTCATTTTTGACGGGGGAAACATTCGTGACTGCGCCCTCAATGTGTCTCGTCACTTAGAGTCGAACCCGGATTTTACGACTGGGCCCTACACGCTCACTCCCGTGTCAATTACCTTTGAGTAAACTTTTAATCTGTAATTAGATTGATTTTATTTAAAAGCTTTTAAATTTGTGCGTAATATATGTGTATACACATATATACATTTATGTATTAATTAATTAATTAACAAAACTGTAATTTACTCTTTGGTACCCCAGGGGGCTTCCTCGACTGTTACTTAATTTTTTTACATTTTTTTATGAATTATTTGAACTGGACCTTAATCGTAGATATCGCGATATTTAATGTAATGTTACTGATAATTATGTATTTTTATTGTTTTTTAGTACTGACTTCTGAGAGTTTAAAAAAGTGCTACGGCTAATTTGGCATAGCATTAATGTTCACATTTTTTACTATATGCAAAATTACAACAAAAATTGTTGTATTAGAATTCCCTGCACACCCTGCCGTAGGGAAGGGCCTAATTTCTAGTACGAATAATGTTGTACTTGTACGTTATAGTAATCATTTATTAAGTGCATGTTTTTAACCAAATGTTTGGAGGTAGACGACATTTTTTTAAAATTTTATTAATTCCTTTATCACTCATATTTTATGCGTACAATACTATATAACATTGTAAATTGTAATGCAATTAATTAATACACTAACAATATGGAGTACATTTGAATGATTACACAACATATAATATATATTGGAGCAATACCAGTATCAATAACAATAACCCTGGGATTGATTATCGATATTATCTTATTTTCTCCGTAATGTTATGTCAATGTAAATTATCATATATCATCAATGTTTTAGAAGGATTGAGCATTCATTCACGAGTTCACGAACTAATTACGATACACGAATACGAAATTACGAATACAAATATATGTAACTACTATTATCATATAACAACTATAGCAATCATCAGAAAGGAAGAATAACATATATATCAGGTTTTTTGAGGGGTTAAGGCTCTTCATTAGATTTTCTATAAGGCATCAGCATGAGGTAATTATTTCTTACACAATACTCATACAACAATTGTTGTATTTATTAATTATTTTGTATTTAATTTTACTATACCTACTTTAATACCTGCTATATGTTTTGTAATGGAAGTTATAATGATTAATTGATAATAACAATATTAATGGTAATGACAATGACCCTTCTTGACCTTGACAGTTAACTATATGCTACTATGTCTAATTATTGGTATTATATATATTAATATATAGGTATAATATATTAAAAAGAACTTGTATATAGAGTCATATCTCACTACTAATTATCATGGACATTTTAAAATTCAATTCAAAACTCCACCATTCGCATTGTAAGCATTCATACAACCATTTTAACGAAAAATCAAACAATTATTTATCACTATTATCATAATAATAACAATGATTCCTCTCACGCATCATTCTGTCTTCACATGTTAAAATAATTAAATAAGTTAAGAGTTACTTAGATATACATATAAATAATATTATGTTCGGCGCATTCATTTAAACACGTGGTCTTGAAAGGAAGAAAATAATAATGAACTCCACATAATAATATTTAATCAGTATTATTTTAGAAAAGTAAAATTGGATCTGGACATTAAACAGGTGACTGTCCTGTTTTCGCAATGTATACAGGAATCTTTATAGGCCTCATCCCTATACAGGGAACGGAAACTTCTGCACTGAGGTCATTCACACTGGTTTCTCATTTCTGATCATTGGTAAATTGGTAATTAATTGTCTTAAACTTCATTACCTACCAATACTATTATTTTTGGCAACAGTACACTGAAAGCTGGATCTCCAATCAAATGAATCTACTAATATTTTTTACAAACTAGGCTATTTCGTTGTCTCAATTTGTATTTTCGTCTGATTACATTAAAATTAAACCAACATATCACCCACCGGCCACCGGACCACCTTCATGCCATGCCTTATATTACCCACTTAAGAACTAACCAACCAAAACCAACGTAAAATTTATCACTCTCATGGAACTCTAATACATAATTGAACTTCAATTTCGTGTGGAGGAACAGGAACGATTCTTGTTTTCACAGTACAGTTTAACACTTTGTATTTTGTATATAGTTATACACAGACATGACTTCATCATTGGCATTTTAAGGATATTCGGTTTCGGCGATTCACACTGTCATTGATTGACACACTGATAAGCCCGGATATTAACATTAATGTTTTAGAAACTGTATGTATTTTGCATTCGGAATGAAAAATAAAGTAATATTGTAATGATAGTAATATATTATTAATTAGTTACATCAGACCAGTAGAATACCAGTTTTAGTTTACATAGGTTGTGTATAATTATACATAGCTATAGTAATAGTATAGTGGAGGTACCATTAGCTATATGTGGATAATTCAAACCACCGACGATTATTATTATGACGCTTATTATACTTGGAATAATTATTACATTGTATCATTATCAAGAAATAAAATGGTACGGAGTAGGGACATTGAAATGCATTGTCTGTGGTTATAGTTACGGCAGCGCTTGAATTCATACCATATTCTCTTCAATTACATGTGGTTTATATTTTAAAAATATCTTCCCACGGAAATATATGAGCATACAAATATTAAAATTATAGTAAAAGTACTCAAAATCAATAATCTATACCTAAACACCGCTACACAGAGGAATAGAAAATACGTGGAAATTCTCATATTACTATTATTATTATAGCATCATCAACTGACACTTCCTTATTCGTTGGAATTGGGAACCTAAATTAGAGCCTTCGTAAGCATTAATGATTTCCTTGAACTGTGGCTAATATAATTACTGCTGTCCCTCACGAAATCCCTTCTTTTTGTTTATTACTTTGCAGCTTGCCCCATTGCGTTGTCCTGTTTCGTCATTCGTTTACACAAGGTTTTTGAAATTAAACACTTATAATTTGTAAAACTCTTAAAATTCAAATTTGTACGAAATGAAAACTAAAGCAGAAAAAACTTAAATGTTTTTATTATTAGTTATCTCTGTGAGGTATGTTTGTCTTGCTATTACGTTGTAAAGTTGTCTACACAGAACTGTCATATCATTTTGTCTTTTTTTAGTCAATCTCCATTTGTCGGAGTCGGAACCGGAGCTGCAAATCCTTATATTATTGTTGTTAGAACTTAAATACCTACATACTTACTTTCAGTTATAAAATTCAAATAATTTTTCCTTAATGTTCGTTAAAAATCCTAGTTAGTGATAATAACTTAGTAATCCTTATTTGGAGATAAAATTATAATTTATTATTAAGCACTTACAAGCAATCGTAATTCGTAAATCGTAATCAGCTAGTTATATGTATATCATTAATATATGTGTAATAATAATAATAATTGATTTAGACTTGAACTTGAGCCCAGACAAATATCTGTAATCAAAAGTTGACAAGGCTTAAATACTCACGCTGTTGCTCTCCTCATATATAATAATAATAATTATAAAGTATAGTAATTTTATTTAGTTTTTAGAAATTTAAAAAGTAATAAGTACTTACGGCACTATCTACATACATAATATAGATGTCTGTCATTATTGAAATTAAACACATTGGAAACTTTAATGATAGTTAATCAAATATTTATAATAATATTGGACGGTTCAAAAATAACACAAAATGCACTAAAAGAAAAAGAACTTTTCAAGTCGTCAGTATAGTCATATGAATTTAAGCGTTAAATTACATCACAATTTCAAGTACTTTATATAGAAGCTACTTACAAAATAGTTTCCACCTCCTGTTAGTAATTAATTATTGTATACGATAGGCATAATATTATGTGTACAACGAATAGCTCTTTGGGAATAATTAACCTATGAATCAGAATATATAGTAATAATACACGTCAAAATGGATAGAAGGGACCATAATCTTATAATAATTATTTCAAGCGACCTTACAAGTACGTGACCTACGAATGAAACCGGAGTAAGAGTCCTGATAACACCCGGTTCGAAAGACCACTTGTTTGCAAGCCTCCCTCAGGATAGGATAAATTATACATACGCTTCCATTTAAATCATTCAACCATATAAACATAGTATATATATATACGAGAAAAATTAATTAAACATTGTCATAAAATCCAATTTAAACTACTAATTAAACATACACATTTAAATATGTACAAATACAAATACTTAAGCAAACACCATTATTGTCACAAGTCACAGGGGATAACATACACAAGGGTTTTGAATTGTTTGTAGCGGTAAGTGATGCTGAACGGTAAGGTAGAACGAAACAATAATTAATTGTATATGATTATTTCAACTTTCAAAAAATCTCAGGCCACAATCAGAATCACATCACAACCACGACTTGAAGGATGAATTTTCTGAACGTCTTTTCTTTTCTTTTTTTTAACGTGGAAATGAGAAAAACGCTGACATATTGACTAGAATGTTTTTTTACAATTTACTCAAGCAATCAGTTGATTTAAGCGACCATCACTCATGATCTTCACTCTTCACCAACAACGGGCGGGATTAATTAGGTCCTACCTACTGCTATGGTTATGGTGCTAATGACATACTGAGTCGGCGTTTTCAATTTTATTACACAAACAACAAAATTAATAACCAATTATCACCAGTAGTCAACCCTACAAAACGTTGTGATTGGATTCGAATTTCGAATAACGGGGAAGGATCAATCAAACTCAAATCACGGTCAAACAAGGACTGGAAGACAGAATATGTAGAGGTCCGTTCCGATTCCGAGTACGAAATACGATACGATACGAGTCAACCAATTTAATTAGCTACAAATGCAACTATCCTGGGCTCGCACGCCTGACACTAACATTCCCGAGTGCATTCTAAGTAAGTCCTAAAGTACCTTAGAGAAACCTTCACATGATATCAAGTAGTTACTTGGAAGAACGATTTTTTGAGCTTCAAAGACTCATTGGGACTGAAAGGTACTGTGTATAGTGTATAATACACCTCTCCCCAAAACTTAAAATAATTGACAGAAAAAGCGAAAAAACATTTTCTTAAAGTTGTGTCTACGTCTAATACAAAGAAGTAGAAAAAGGGATCCTCATTATTTAGCCGCACAGTACTTCACATAACGACTTGTTTTAAATTTTTGAGAGAAAATATTTAGTAGTTAGTTAATAGTAGCCACTTGTTAATGTTGCTATTTCTACTATGCTGAATTACTGAAGCTGATAATTTTAAGCAGGCATCATATTTTTAGAGTTCTTTAGTTTTTAGCACATGCTAGTATTTTTACATCACTTTCATATTATGACAGCGACAGCTCTCTGCAAGTTAATTGTGAAAGATTTGCTAACAAAGTTTACTCAAACTTTGAGTATAATAATGCTAATAATTCAAATGGTAATTTAAAGTACCTATACATAAAATGGCGGAATTTTCACTTCTAGATATAACATTCAATGCCACTTCACTTTCATGTTACAGAATTCGAATAAACCTACTATTAAAAGTGGGAATGTATGCAGGGAATAGAAAACGTGAAATAATTATTGTTTATTACGTGATTAACTAAGCCAGCGAGGAAAGCTAAGAAAATCGTTATAAAATTTTTAGACCATACTTGAAACTTATATATTATGCTGTCTTAGTACACGACAACCTTGTCAAGATATTATTTAAAGCCATTTAGAAAGAATAGTTGCGAATAGTTATTTGAGAATATTACACGAGAAAAGTACGAAAACAACTACACCGTGAATTTTAAGGTTCGAGTGCATGAATCATTTCTAAATAACATAAAAATAGAGATTAATGAGCAGCAAGAATACGAAAGAGATAAACTGTGCTCTATATATGTTAGTTACTTATAAAGTACGGAGTAAAACATTGACAAGAATTATTATCAAAGTTCCCGAAGACGTCGCAAAAGGTCGTCAGCTTGATCATCCCGGGATGGTCGTCTCTTATTTTGGTTACGTGTAGGTTTGATGTTCTCTGAATCGATTTGAATGTCTCTGATCGTAAAATATTGATATTAAGAAGGTTGTTAGACACTTTTTTAAATAAGTAATTGTTAGACTTTGATGTTAAAAAATATAGTATCGAATGAGGCTAGATTATTACTGTTTAGTAAGCGTATGCTAGAGTATTAAAAATTGTTAAAAATTACGTTATTAGCTCCCGGCTTGAAGGTGAGAGTACCATAATATTCGATCTAGATCTACTGCGATTTAAAGGCGCTTTCAAGTCACCTGCAAATAACAAAATCCGCAAAATTTTAAATTTTAAGTTTACTCTTCAATTCACTACACCAATACAATCGCCAATTTTAAAATAATTCTGAGTAAGTTAAATACCTCCAGTCGGTCGAGGCCTCTTTCGCTTCTGATCCGGACGATGAAAAGCTTGACCCGTTTTCAATGCTTCCAAAAGATTGTCCATGACACCGGTATCATCCCCTGCATTCATATCTACGAGGGCTTTCTTTCTCGCTAATCTTTCTGCTTTCTCTTGCTCTGCCTTGATTTTCGCTTCTTTCGATCTTCGCATCTTCTCTTCTTGATCACGTAATTTAACGTTGTCTTTGTACGCTTGCTGCATAAAAAATTAGAGCATACCACTTATAAAAATGCTAAATAGTAAATAATAGCTACCTACTTGGCATCGTTTAAATCAGAGTAACACATGAGAATGGTTCCTGTAGCTAACCTGAAACTGATCCTTAAAGGCCTTAATGTCACCAAGAAATTCTTCCACATTGTATTTACTTTTGTCAAATGCAAAGTACTCAGCTAGGTCAGTGTACAGTGAATCAATCTTGTTGAACATTTGGAGCAGGATTTCGCATTCCTGTCGAGCTTTAGTGGAGAACCCCTGAAATAAACGGATAATATAGGTAACATGATAATGAACAACAAAAATAAATTAAAATTTAGTGACTGAATCAATTCAAATATAATCCATACAATATAGACAGTACATAAAATTAGTAGGTACTTACATTCATGACTTCAAAAAATCTATCGTCTGGACCCTGGGGTACTTTGGATGTTTTCAAATCTGTTTCTAAATTCTTTAGATCCGTATCCATGAGTCGCAGGGATTTTTGAATAGTTTCTACGGAGACCCGAGCAGCTTTATCTAAGTGAATAAGTTCTTCATCAAAACTTAATACTTCTGGAAATTTTGATTCGACTGTTTCCACGACATAGTGCAGTAGAGTTTGTCGATTCTCAACATCCTTTGTATTCGACAATTTGGGCAGGTACGATATTTCAAAACCAACAGCTTGACCATTTCTAGAGCCGGAATTCATCACATTCCCAACTAGTAAAACGAACTCAAGCAATCTGGAGAATAATTTCGATGCTTTAATTTCCTCACAAGCAGCTGTGGCTGCTACTATCCCCTGCAACATTTATGAAATGCACAGAATATAGAACAGAATATAGATAAGCGTATCGCAATCATTTCATAATGCCAATGGAACTAATTATTTTAAATTTATTATGGCAAAATTTAAAAAAAAGAAGGCTTACGGGTTTAATATCTTGAACGGTATCCGCATACTGGGATTTAAATTTTAATGACCTTAATCTCGGAACCAGCCGTTTGATTGTTGAAATCTACAAATATTTAAAAGTACGTAGCAGTTTTGAGAAGAAAATAAATTTTGTTTATAAAACGATGATTGAATTGAAATACTATTTTTACCGTAACAGCAAACTGCTCTGCTCCACTCAAGTCACTATACTGGTCCTGAAGGTCTTCCAGTCTCTTCAGTTGATCTGGTGGTGGTAAATAGTTAATTAGTTGCTCAAGTATATTACCCGACAGTACTTCTTCGTCACATCTAAGAATAGCTGTTTTTACGTCTTCAAAACTAATGTGTTTTAGCGATCCTCCAAGTAGAATTAATAGATTTTGAGCTGATTTGGGATCTAGTATTCGAAGTTCTTTCACTTTCTTCCCTCCAACGACATTTCCTTTGTCCGTTTCCTCTGTTTGATACAACAAAGTAAACTATAGTTTCTCTAGTTATTTGTAAAATATACCTACAAAGGTAAAAGTGAGTTTTATCATGAGGATATTTACCCTTTTGAAGTTTTGCAGGTGGTTTCGTGGAGAAACGCTGTAGCCCTTCAATAATATCTTCACTCGCTAATTTATCTTCTTCAACTTTTACCCAAAAGGACTTTTCCGATAATTTTTGAGGAGCGATCTGTAAAAATTAAAATGCATAAGAACGTAAAAATTCAAGAGCATTATTCAAGTTCAAGTAGCAGTGCCTTCAGCTTATTAAAATTTTACCGTCTTCCAATTAGCTTTTTTCAGAGGAACTTCTAATTTCCATTTTTTCTTTGGCTTCATTCCGTACGGCAGTAAGTCAGATGGGGCTTTAGGCAACCCAGGAGGAGGTGGCATTCCAGGAGGACCAGGAAATCTGAGTCCAAATGGAGGAGGAGGAGGTGGTGGACCACCCATCCCCGGTGGAGGAGGAGGAGGAGGCGGTCCTCCAAACATCCCAGGTGGAGGAGGAGGAGGTGGGGGACCACCTCCGAACATTCCAGGAATCGGCGGAGGCGGAGGGGGTGGTCCCATACCCGGCATCATCGGTGGGGGCTGGGGAAGACTATGAGCAATGCTATTTTTCTTATTTTGAAAGTCGTCCTAAATGACAGTTTAATTTGCTGTTACACATTGTTAGAAAATTTACATTTACATAAAATTTGTACATAAATATAAACACACCTTTGGGCCACCTCCGTGTTTTACAGCTTCTTCCAACTCTGTTACTCTCTTTTTCAAGTGTTCATTTTGTGCGTCCGCTTCCTGCTTCTGAGTTAAAGCCAGCTCCAGTTTTACATTGAGCTCGTTGTTTTTGTTATCATTGGCCGATTTGAGTTTTTCTACACAATTTCGTTAAGATTTAATTTTTTAAAACAATTATCAAAACACTAATTCAACCAAACACCATTACCAGTTTAGTTTTGACACAAGATTTGTAATTCATTAAGAATACAACAAAAGGAGTTTCATTAAATCGATTATTTAAAGCATGTTTTATTTATCTCAGTTATTTTTCGTTCTTACCAACGACAAGATTGGTTAACCCATCAACATCAATATCAAATTTCTTAGCTCGAAAGTCAGGATCGTAGCCACTACGATGTAGAACAATCTGAGCAACACACTCTTCAATCAACTTGAAGTAAGCCGATCTAAAAACAAAATATATGAAGAGTGAGGATATTTTCATGTCGATTGTAGCACATTTGTAGGCAACAACAACAACGCACATGAACACAGTGAATCAATACATCTATCTTTTGAAAGTGGATGACTAGTGACTACTGTTTGCAGTAGCATTATCAAAATTCAAACGCACTACAAACACAATGTTTAAAACAGTTACACTAAAAATTCTTGATGTTAATCAAGATGACATTCAAATCATAAATCGAATACCTCTAACAATGTTTTATGCGTGTAAAGCAATTTAACCTGCTGCATCTTTGAGGAAGCTAAATAATTATTTTTTTATTAAATTCTAAACGTTAAGAAATACTATTTAGTGTTGCATTTTGGGCCCAAGTCCTCTATGTAAAATACTCTTACCTAATTTTAAATGCGCGAAACTGAGGCTTTAGAAATTAGAATTTAGAAAATTTCATCTGGTAGGTTTGCATTCATCATTAATTTTGTTCCGAATTACGGGACAAAAATTACTTAATACGCATTTAAAAAATATTTTCAATCAGCACAAGGAAAACAAAGAATGCAAAGTTGAAAGTGCAGTGGTATTGCATAAACACTTATTTCTAACTTAAAATCAACTTAAAAATTTGCCACTATTTTGCACAGGATTACAAGGTCAATGAGCAGGTGACTAATTTTAATATCAAATTTACTTCTAGATTGTACAGCATGAATTACGTTGGGCGCAATCAGGTTTCTTTGGTTTGATTTTGCTTTTGAGCAACAGCAAAGCTATTGACTAGCATTAAATTGGACACAAAATACAACACTATTAATATTATTGAATAGCATAACATAGGAAAAAATAATCCAACTACTCACACTCATGCAGAACAGCTTACTTATCATTCGAACAGTAATTCTGCCCATGTTAAATTTTTCAAAAAATAAAACTGAATTAATGGGTGTTTTTAAAAATTACAAATAGAATTAGAATAGTTGTGCAATTAGCTACCAAAAACTCACTGTCCACAAAAAACTGTTAAAAAGTGTTAACGAAACAACAACTGTACGACAGGAATAGATGAAAAGTCATTAGTTTGAAATACCCAGTGATTTGAATGATTGTAGAATTGACAAGTTGACGTAATGTGCAACATTGTCCACGCCAGCCTTTGATAGAATATAAGTATATCACATGTATTAAAAAAGAATTTACTCCGACATTTGAAATTTTATACAGCATGATAGTGGAGCCAATGTCTAAAGTTTCTAAATTTTGAAATAAATATTCATACTAAAATATTGATACGCTACTGGTCTCACAACTCACAGCTAAAAGACGTAACATGTACTAAAATATGTAATGTATATTGAATAAAAAATTGTCTTTGTACATTAAAATACATTTCTTTCAAAAGACACATACCTGATTAGAGCATCATCTCGTATACAAAGTAAGTGTTGGAGTATTGCCAGAAATAAAGGCTCAGCGGTTGTGTCCGCTACAAGATTTTGAATTAAATTGAAACATTCTTTTGGATCGTCAAATTCCGTATGAATACAGTCAAATTTATCAGAAAACTCTTCATAGTCATCGTCCTTATTTTTCATGAAAACTTCGATTTGTGTCAACAAATCCCCCGTGCAATTTGAAACCAACTCATCGATTAGCCCATGAAGTCCTGCTCGCATAAACTCATTCCGGAGAAAAATACGATATTCAAAATCCTCGGGACTGTTAACTATCGCATTTATAAGCGTCATGCAGCTAGCCTGTAATTTAGTAATACGTTTAATCAAGATTAACGTTTAGTTCAAAGATGAATTATAAAAACAATTTTAGGAGCACTTGTTAAATCACAGATTTGGACGTACACGTAGAGAGTCGTTATCATGTAAGCCAAGTCCTTGAACAATAGGTGCAAATCGATCCAACCCTTTATTTTCCGCTGATATTGTAATAGCTTCAAGAACCCTTTCATGTCCATTTAGATCATGAAGAATACAAACAGCACCTAGTAGTTTGGCTGCTTCTTGCATTACTGCAGGACGGTTTGGATCCAAAGAACGAGACACAAGAGCAAACACCTACGAAATTTTAATTTAGAATCTCAATTTAGTCGGACTTCATACTTTGGACATTAAATAAATAATACAGATAGATAATGAATTAAATCAAACCTCTTTTTGATGAAACACTTGCTTGAGGCCCGCAGTATTATTCATAACAGCTCGTATACAACGAAGGCATTCTACTTGAATTTTAGCCTGATAATCCCCCATATTGCTATAAATTCAATTGAAACGAATCGAAATAAGACAAAGTAAAAATCGGTTTCAAATATTAATTCTTATATTTCCAGCTTGTTACAAACACATCCGATTCCCAAATTAAATGTCAACTTACTTCCTGGTAGTGTAGCACTCATTTAAAAGATGCAAAACTAATTCCAAGCCTCGAGAACCAAATTCTTGAACCCATGAAACCGGATTATTAGTCAAAGTAATCCGGAGAGATTCAATTAAATGGGAAGTTTTTGCCCCACTCAGATGTTCTAAATTATGCCGGCTCAGAGCATTGATATAATCATTAGGTGTATCCAATTTACTCTTGGTCCCCTTTAATATTAAAAATTACACAAAGCAATACATGGATTAATACTGTTTGGCAATCCATCAAATAAATAAGGTCAATCATAAAAAAACGAATAGCTGTGAAAAGAAGATATAATACTTGAATAATGACAGCAAATGGGGATTAATAAACTCACAGTATTGTAACCTTTCTCCCACATTGACACTAACTGTCGCTTTTTTTCAATTGTTTGTTCTAGTAGAGGTTTTCTTTTCGCATCTGTTAAATTCATATCATCCAACATTTTAAAGAACATATCCTCGACTTGTTTATCTGTGAGGGGAGCTGGAGCGGCAGCAAGTTCATCATACTCATTAAAATCCGACTCGGAGTACCGATTTGGAAGATTGGAACCTTTTTTAGGCTTGGCAGTTCCAAAACCTATCTTGTCCAGCTATTCCCATCACAAACAATTAAAATACTTATATAATTACATCCATTACCATTAAATCACCTTGAGGTCTGAGTAATGGGTTAGTGAATCAATTAGCACATAGTTAAAAATAACTTGCTTTAATCAAGTGCTGCATATATACTTAGCTATTCGCAATGATCTCCTATTGATAGTGTAATAACAACATACACAACATACCAAAACAGCAGCTACTTTACGCTATGCTTTTTTTGCAACACATTAACAACATACAATACAGTCCATAATGAGAAAAATATTTGATAAATTTTAAGTCACTTACGAAACCTCCCTTCGCCTTGTCCTGTCGAGACATTTTATCACTTAGTATCTAAAACACATGCACTGTACAAAATAAAATTATTTAATACAAAAAACGGAATATTCCACAGAAAATGTTAATAATTGGATGGTTACTAGCCATCCCACTTTGTGTCATTAACTTGCATTTCCACATTTTTGAACCAACCGCCAGCCTTTTATGGGGATGGGACATTTCCCGCTCCCAACGCTTAAATTATCAAGGGCTCACATAGCACATCTTCATCTCATCTTCCTCATCTTCATTCCTCCTCCGTCCTCCATCCAACGTTCACTAGTCCACTTCCACTTCCAGACTTCCACATCCACTTCTCATTTTCGTACAGCTTTGAGGCTAATTTGGCTCTCATTCTTTGATACTACTCTACTCTTGGAACCAACACCATATTAATTATGAATTAAACCGTAGGTTAGGAGAACCGCCAGGCTATAGATTATTAGGTTTAAGTAGAAGTAAAATTCTTTAGCAGACAAGTATTTAATTTTGTCTATTTTATACTATAAGTTTCAGTTATTAGGTTTCATTCTCTGCCTTGACTTGGATCTATTAATAGGTTTTAGGTTTTCTGCATCATTTTCACTTGTTTATCGAATTATTTGGCAGTTTTATACTTACCATTAGTTTAAAGTATACCTACGATATGAATGATATAACCCCTGGGCCTCTTGAAGTGTCTGTCGAAAAGAACTAGAATAAATGCATAAATCGGAAAATAGCTAAGCTAAAACACATTGCCCCAGCCCACAGGGTTTACAGTTGGCCGTTGACAGTTTACTTTACGCTGTGTGGCAGTTGGAAGTATGGAAGATCTATGATTTGTATTGACATGTACTTAAGTAAAAAGGAGGCACTTCCTTAATGTAAAGTATCCGTAATAACGACTTCTAACGACTTACTTACACTCGATCAGCATTACACTGCTGTGCATTGTTTGTATAGTAATCAAAAGTTACTTCTGTGTTTTATGTAATATTATGTACCTAGTAATGTATAATGTATGAAGTGAAGTCAGTCTGGGATTTGACATCTGCGACTGACAGCCGACAGCGTATAAAACATCCGCTGCACATAAGATCGTGGTTTCTGGATTTTTCAGCAAAGGCCTCACCAACAGTCACACTTCGGTGCGTGGGTGTATTACATATTTATATTATAGCCAAGTACATAAATAGTTAATATTTTCACAGTGCTTTTAATACATATCGTCTGTGAAGAACCAAAATGCAAAATGACCTAAATCCAATTTAAGCTACAATCAAAATGAGCTATATAGTACATTAATTGAAGACATAGTAATCTCTGTTTTAAAGAAATCAGTTCAAATCTGTGTACATCATTTATTCTCTTGTGCGCCTACTGATTAATTTTTAAAATGTATATATTATAATTTCACTAGCAAGCATAATTTACGTATAACAAAATTGTGAAGCGTATACTGAGTCCTTTGGGCTATCATCAATGGAGGACAGTGACTAGTTTATTTGTTTATTCTTATAAACAAAATGAGAAGCATGCGTAAAATGTTAGCCAAGAGTTTTTTAAAAGCGTAAAATGTTCTTGTTCTTGAAAAGTGTAAAATGTTCTATTTACATGTTTTTGACAATTGCAAAATGTTCTATTTATATGCTTTCAAGACACATTTCAATATTTTTGTAGAAACTGGATATTGTTTTTAGCTAAAAATGGATATGGGTCATTTTGATTCTTCAGAGACGATATTCAGTCGTTACTTTAACAAATTAACGGTTACGAACAGTATTTAAATCAAAAGCATATTTAAAGTAATAGTTTGTTTACATTTCATTTCGTTTAGAGTCAGAATGCAATAATATTACAGAATAAAACTGTTGACATCAACTCTTAAATAAACCAAAGGCAAGTTCATACATTATGTTTTTTCAGCCGTAATAAGTTACGACATGTAGCTAGTTTATAATTTACGAGCGTACGCTTTCAGGCTATATGCAGTTCTTTTACACTTTATGTTGTTCACTTCCTCAAACTCAATCAATCAAATTCACTTCCTCTTCAAATATATGACGTTACTTTTACTACAAAAAATTTCCTGCTGCTGGTGCTGGTCTCGCACAGCTGTACTTAATACGGGGTGTTCTACAGAGCGCGTAAGAAGTACTTACATACTATTTACGTAGGTACATTTTTATCGTATCTACTCAAAAAGTCATGGCTATAATAGCATGAGCCTCGAATAAAACTTGAGGTGAGAGGTGGAGATTTATGCGTTACGTAAGTGTAATAAGTGTAGTAATATGAAAGTCTTGTATCCTAAATCCTAATGCTGCGCTGCGGTCTAAAAAATAATTTGATGTCTAACTCTATTATAGAATTTTGTTTGGTTATTCTGAACATTATTTGTTTTCAGATATGACCAGTACCAATTAAACGTCAATTTAAAGTAAGTAAAATTATTTCCTTTCCAAGAGCCTCAAAATGACGTTTCATATCGTGGCTGAAGAGTCAAATAACCATGTCCAATTAAGTAGAGCATGAATTAAAATGAGATGTCAAAAAAGGCACGCTATGAGATAGATGCGTAAAATGTTTTAATAATTATGTTTAAGAATTTTGGAAAGTGCAAAATATTATATTTAATTGTTTTTGAAAGGTACAAAATGTTCCATTTACATGATTTTGAAATATGCAAAACGTTTCATTTAAGTACATGCTTTTGAAATATCCAAAACGTTCCATTTACATGCTTTTGAAATATCCAAAACGTTCCATTTGGATGCTTTATAACATGCAAAACGCTCCATTAACATGCTTTTGAAATATACAAAATTTTCCATTTACATGCTTTTGAAATATGCGAAATGTTCCATTAAAATGCTTTTAAAATATGCAAAATGTTCCATTTGGATGCTTTATAACATGCAAAACGCTCCATTAACATGCTTTTGAAATATACAAAATTTTCCATTTACA
>JAQFZE010001141.1:0-19603 GCA_034695245.1 Dicyrtomina saundersi | reverse complement strand
CGATAGCAGTATAGCTATCTACA
Source organism: Dicyrtomina saundersi (assembly GCA_034695245.1). NCBI lineage: Eukaryota > Metazoa > Arthropoda > Collembola > Symphypleona > Dicyrtomidae > Dicyrtomina > Dicyrtomina saundersi. The sequence continues at coordinate 19,580 of JAQFZE010001141.1, read as the reverse complement.
TAGGCTAGAGATCAGGCGAGGATCCAGGGATGGGCAACATATAGGGCAGTTGCCGGCCTCTAAAATGTATTTTTAAACAGAGGGCATTTAAACCAAGATGTCACATTTATATCTTAATAAGGGAAAAGTTAAAATAATCGATATCCATTTTTAGCCACCGAAACGAAATTCACTTTCATCTACACAGAAAAAAAATTAAAATAGCATGATTTTAAAAAGATGTACTAAGTAGAGCATTTTGTACTTTTTGAAAACATGTAAATAGAACTGTTTGCATTTTTTTAAGCTAGAAAATTAAAAAGTTTGCATTATTTAAAAAATATGTAAATTAAACAGTTTGAATTTTTAAACGTGCAAATAGAGCATTTTACATTTTTTCAAATCCATGTAAATAGAACATTTTCCATTTTTTTAAACATGCAATTAGAGCATATTGCATTTTTTCAAAACCATGTAATTAGAACAGTTTGCATTTTTTTAAACATGTAAATAGAGCAGTTTGCATTTTTAAAGAATGTGCAAATTGAGCAATTTGCACTTTTCAAAAAGATGTAAATTAAGCAATTTGCACTTTTCAAAAACATGTAAATTAAGCAATTTGCACTTTTCAAAAACATGTAAATTAAGCAATTCGCACTTTTCAAAAAGATGTAAAATAGAACATTTTGCACTTTTTAAAATCATGTAAATTGTGTAATTTGTACTTTTCAAAAACATGTAAATAAAACAGTTTCCAATTTTAAAAAACATACAAATAAAACATTTTGTCCCTTTTAAAAAACTCCTAAATAACATTATCCCCCTCAATCGCATGCATAGTTTGTTTTGACATAGCCCATTTAAAAATCCTAGCCTCAATTAGAAAAGGGCAATTTTAATCCCTCTCTCACGCTATGTATTGCCTACCTCTCAAAATCACATCTAGCTCCGCCCTTGCCCAGAATAGAATTGAAACAAGAACAAGCTGGAAGAGAAAGCATTCATATACATAGCCGAACTAAATATACAATAGTATATAGCTTGGCTGATGCCTCGCACTGCCTGCCTCCCTGACTGACTGACTGACTGAGTGAGAGGGGAGGAAAGATGAAATTTCCGTTGTTGGATTTTCGAAATTGGATTTTGAACTGAGGAGGAGAGAGCGAGGAGTGAAAGCACTTGAAGCACTCACACAGTCCGCTCCCTCATTCTCTGCTCTCTGTTCTGTGCGGATGCGGCCATGTCTCTGTCTCAACTTTCACTTTCCCAAAATTCCCAGCCATGCATAGCACCACTACCACTCTACATGTCTACAGTCTATCTACATTCCCCCCTTTCTCTTTCTACAACCAGAACCAGGCAGCAGGCATAATAGCACACAGCACTGTAGAACCATGGGAAACCATACTAATATTTTTATAGCCTAAAAATATATATATATAATTACACCTATCTACATCCACCCGCGTCCAATGTGTGTACAAGACAGTCGAGAGTCGAAAGCGAGGCACTCAAAAAATACCGGAAGCACACACAAGAACTCGCGCTAGCAGGGAGCGTATGACTTTCTCTCATTTTCTACACTGTAGCTCTCCCCCTTGTTCAAATTTACACGCGAATCTCCCCGAAATGTCCATTTCGCCTCCTTCCGTCACTTGTCGACTTCCGTCGGCGTGTCTCGGACCGTGAAAAAAAACGTCGGGCGTACGCTCGGCGCTTTCTGTACATGGGAGGCAGGAGTTGTAGTAGAGTCTCGTAGTAGTACATTCAGAGAAAGAATTTTGAGAGAATTGAAGAATTGGGAGAAAGTATCGGCAACGGCATCGGAGCGTGTAGCTCATCCTCACTCAGGACACAGTATATAGCCGGGGCTGGTTGCTATACCTATATGCATATAGTCACTATAGTGTTGGTTGGTTGGTTAGTTGGCAGGTTGGTTGGTGGTGGTGGGTGGTGCAGTGCAATGTTCTGGATTCTAGAGTCTTGATGATGGGTCTCCAAAGCAGCCCCTTTGGATTTGTGAGAGTGAAAGTCGGAATTGTGCCTCTGTGTGTGTGTGTTTATACGGACAAATAGAAATAGAGAAAGTAGTTGGTGGTGGTGGTGGGATTCTTCTTAGCTCCACTCGTCTCCAATCTCCTCCGCTCTTTCACTCGCTCTCATTATTTTCACATTATTCCTTCGACTTTCTAAGGACAGGAACATTCCTTGGCAAAAATAAACCCAAAATCAAAAGACTTGGTCTACATATGAATATTTTTCTATCGTCCCTCATCTCAGTTTTCAGTTTTGAGCTTTTAGTTTCGAGGCGGGGAATGAAAGGTTCGTCAAGTTTGGCAGTGAAAGCTTGAGAAAGTCGCTAGTGAAAGCTGGAGAAAGTTTCGAATTTTAATTCGACAGTGAAAAAGATTTTTTTAAACAGTACAATAGATTTAATTTTTATAAGTAGTAAAGTGACACGATTTTGATAGGAAAACGTTTTCTTTACGTTGAATAAAATCGGGGCGAATTTTGGAAATTTTTGTCGCTCTGAAAAATTTTCTTTGGAAGGTTTTCAAATTTAATTAGTGAAGTTGTTGAATATTATTAATTGATTAAATATACAGACCAAGTGGTTGTGATTGTGGATGCTCTGGGAAAAGGTTTTTTACGGAAATGTGACAAGAAATTCAGAAATTCGGAAATTCTGCTTTTGTAATTGAAGGACCACGACCAGGATTTAGTTGTGTGCTGAGTACATATACAGTTTTTAGTGAGTGTTTGTTCGTCTGATTTTTGTTAGGAAATCGTCAAAGCTTCGGGTTGTTGACTGTCGGTTGTGTGTCGGCATTGTGTCGGCTCTGTGTCGGTAGTTTGTCGTGTCGGTTCGTGGTTTGTAATTCGGAGTAGTGTCGTGGTTTTTTTTTGTATGTGAGACGCGTGTGAGAGAACCGCTTTCACGTTGAGAACCGTTGCGGTGGAAGGAAAGGGGAGGAGCAGTGGTCGTGAGAGAGGATGTCCCCTCCCCCCAACACACCAACAACAACCACAACAACTACAACAGCAGCAAAATCATCCTCAGCAGCAACTGCAACATGACAGACACCTCAGGCTTCGCCAGCAGCATTCGTTCCCAGCTGATGGGAGTCGTTGTGCGAGTCCAAGTGCAGTTGATGCAGGGAGAGGGGCAGGGCTAGGTATTGGAGGGGGCGGAGCCTACGCTCATCAGCACGTGCACCAGCACCAGCAGCATCCCCATCAGCAAGTTCATCAAATCCACAAGCCACGTCCCATATCCTCCGCATCCTCCTCGGCCCGGACCACCCCGTATCAGGGAAGTTGGGGTGGGGGAGGGGGAGGAGCTCATGCACATAATCCGCGCTCTAAATCAGTCGCTGGCGGATCAACTGTTGGTGACCACCCACAACAACAACAACAACATCAACAGCACCAACACCCAAATCAGAATATTAACATCAAGGATATCACAGTCGAGAGGGGACGTGTGAAACCGGAAGAGGGTGAAGTTTCTAGCTCTGGTCCTGTGGGCGTTGGTGGGGGCGGAGCTTCCGCGAATTTAGCACAATACAATTCAATCCATGAACTCTACTCTTTCGTGTCCACTGTCCTGAGTTCGTGGGAGGAGTCAAGAGAGTCTGAGACTGAAGTCACGTATGCCACTGTAAGCACGACGGATCCACAAGCGAGGCCCCTCCCCTCCCGGCCACCCCCACAAAATCCGCAGCAACACCCCCCACATTCCCAGCAACAACAACAACATCATCAGCACTATCACCAGCAATCGCAGCAAACACCACAGCAGCAACAACAACTAGTCCGTCCTCAATCTAATCAAAAACAACAGCACCCCGCATATCCTGGTCCTGGGGGTGGTGGTGGTGGTGGGATGTCCACTTGCGTAGCTCCGGGAGCACCACGTAGCGGAGCCCCAGCCCCACCCTACCCACCCCCTGCGAGACCCTCCAACGTCACACCCTCCTCTCCATTCTACGCAAGTCTAAACACGCCCCGAAGGTCCCGCCCACCACATCCAAACTCCGCCCAAACTCAAACTCAGAGCCAAAGCACCTCCACCTCTACTCCACAGCACCCTTCCAGTCTTCCAATCGCACAGCAGCAGCAGCAACACCAACAACAGCAACAGCATCGCTACCAACAACAAATCAAACACCAACAACAACAACAGCACCAGCAACATCAGCAACAACATCAACAAATATATGGTCAGTATGGGCAAATCTACGCGCCTGCGTTTGCAAAGAGGGCGGGGCATGGTGGTTCTGGTTCTGGTTCTGGGCAGGTAGTGTATCAGCAGCAACAAACACAACCGCAGCAACAGCAGCAGCAGCAGCGACCGCCCCAAACAGGAAGGCAGGGTCAGCAACATCAACAACAGCAACAACAACAGCAACAACAACAGCTGCAGCAGCAGCAAAGTCAGCAAAAGCAGATGATTGGCTCTGGGCTGGCTGTCTCCTCCTCCTCTGCCTTTCGCCCCACCTCCGCCGCCCTCGCCAATCACAATCATCATCATCAGCATCATCACAAACCTCAGCAGCTGCCCCAGCAGCACGGCCAAATCCAGTTTGAGGCTCCCACTTGCAAAGCTATGTGTTCAAATAATATCTACGGCTACGCTCAGTACGCCCAGAGTCAAAGTCCGTATGCGACGATGACTGGGAGCATGCGCAGTGTAAGGCCTTCCGGGTTGTCCCAGTCACAGGGGGAACTTCGGAGAGCCACGCTCCTGGCGAGTGCTGGAGGAACTGGTGGAGGAGGTGGTGGCGGCGGCGGGGGAGACGAACCCCTCTATGTTGCGAGTGGAATTGCCACCCCCCAACAAACTCAAAGCCATCACGGGGGAGAGTATGGCTCGACTGCTTTACAACCAGGGGGTGGTGGGGGGTTTGACTACATTGGGGACGACCCCCTCGGCCTCTCCCGCCCAGTCTCCCAGTCCTCGAATAAAAGTGGGAGTGAGCATTTCTACACGTATCCCTACCAGCGGAGTCGGCAACAGCAGCAGCAACAGCAGGCGGAGGCGGAGCTTGTGAGTAGGTGGACCAAACCGGATTGGTACGCCCTCGTCAATTGGGCACGGAGGGTGGTGGAGTGGCGGGAGGCGGGGAATGATGCGGAGTCAGAGTGCTCCCATGGGTCACATGTTATTAAAGGACTTTTAAGGCATCACCATACCCACTGCTGGCCACATGTCCAGCCCACAGAGTGTAATGTACTTTTTCTGGCCAAGGTATAGTTACTGTTAATTGCCTTGTTACTGAACTGGCTTTTGACACTTTGAAATTAAAATAATGCGCGCGAATATTCGAATTCTTGCTTTGCTAAAATTTGTTTTTGTAATTCTTCAAGTTTGAATTTAATTCAAAAATGTTTTAGTGTGTTGCTTATGTTCGCATCGTTCGTCTCTGTTACAGATTAGCGATGATGAGCGGATGTCACTCACGACGGCTGTGAGCGACGACGAGCCCGGTGATGGGACGAGCTCTCCGAAAGGCTCCCGGAAACCAGCTGCTTCTTTTAATTGCACTGGAGCTGTGCGGAAAGCCGGGTAAAATATTTAATTCACATATTATTTGAAAACTTTAATAAATTGAAAAAAATATGTATGGTAGATTTATACATTTGTATAGGATATATAGGATAGTTTCTAAATTCACTCCTGACTGCTGACTCGACTGACTGACTTGTCAGCTAAAAGAGTTAAAAGCAAGGAGCGAGGGGGGAGGGGGGGGGGTGAAGGGTATAGAGCGTCGTTAGTATTATCTTAACATATTAAATCCCATTAACTTTTACTTTTCCCAATTTTGAATTTCGACTTTGACTCCCTTGGGACTTGGGATTCCCATAGACCCATGGTGGATAAAAAAGATTAAATGTTTCAATAATATAAGTACCTACCTACCTAGATATATGTAGGTAGGCACATTATATCCTCAGTGAAGGATCAAAATCACCAATATCCGTTATTGTGTCAAAATAAAAAATGCAATGTCTACAAAAGTATAGTTTATAGTTAAAGACCATGATTCTCGAACCGACTGTGAATAGAACAGTTTTGCACATTTCAAAAGCGTGTATGCAAATTGAATATTTTTTAGTTTCAAAAAAGTGCTTGGGATGAAAACATTTTCCATATTTCAAAAAAAAATGTAATTTAAATATTTTGCACTTTTCAGAAACTCGTAAATACAATATTTTGCACATTTCAAAAACATGTAAATAGAATTTTTTGCAGTTTTAAAAAACGTGTAAATAAAATATTTTGTATTTTTTCGAAAATTTATAAATTAAATATTTTTAACTTTTTCGAAATACGGAAAGGGAATATTGTTCACTTTTAAAACACGCGTAAATAGAGCATATTCAACTTTAAAAAATTGTAAATTAAACGTTTTATATGTGTTTCAAAAATAACTAAAAATAGAATATTCTGAATTTCTCAAAAACCTATAAATAAAATATCGTGATTTTTTTTCAAAAACTCTTCATAAATTATATTTTACGTATTTTGATCTCATTTGTAGTTTTTTTCTACAAAGCTCAATTTAATTCCAAAAGTTTAAATTCGCCATGGGCGATTTTGACTCTTCACTCACGCTAAGATAATATGTACATACGGATAATACAGAGACTAAAATAGTAAAAAAGTAGATGGATGACACATGTTTTTTTTTTCTGTATTGATTTCTCCCGTCCAGATTCCTGTCAGTGAAGAAATGGCTCCTCCGGAAGAGACATCAGGTGGAGTTGGCTCGTCGTCGCGGGTGGAAAGGTTACTGGGTGTGTTTGAAGGGCACGACGCTCCTCTTCTATCCCTGTGATGCCCGGGAAACTAGGTCAGTGGAGGCGGCCCCGAAGCACCTGATAATTGTGGATGGGGCCATCATGCAGCCCATCCCGGAGCATCCCAAGAGAGACTACATTTTCTGTCTCAGCACTGCCTTCGGAGATGCATATCTCTTTCAGGTAACAGAAAAAAAATACGACACACAAAAATCAACCCAAAAAAAAATATATAAACGTAAAGTGAAATGAAAGGCAGACGGCTGCTGCTGCTGTTGGTGCTGGAGGCTGTCTCTGTCCTTTTGCATAATATATATTATTATTTTGTATTTTTAAATCCCATTTCTTTTTATGAGCTCTACTTTAGATCAAAATATGGTAACTGGTTCGTTCCGAATTTATATCCGTAGTCACTCAGCATTTTTTTTAATGCTCTCTCTCCCCCTTTTTTTCCCTACTACCTATTTTATTTATTTTATTATCTCTTGCGGGTTTCCTCATGTTTGCCATTCACTTAGCTGTAGGTTCGTAGTTTAAAGTTGAATTTTTATTTTAGAGGTAGCATAGGCATAGCCTTCTTAAATTTTACAAGATTTCTTTTTTTATCTCTGTTGTTGTTGTTCGAAATTGAATAATTTTCTATCTAGTTTGTGTACTGCAGTAGATAGTAATCGTGAGAGACCGACAGAATTTAAAGTATTTTTGAAGCTAAGTAGATAGTAAACAAAAGTGGGCTGACGTTTTTTTTTAACAGAGTAATTCTGTTTTAAATGTCAAGAAAATATTTTTGTAGGCAGAGGGATCAGGACCAAAACCATAACTAGAACCAGGACCAGCAGCTCACATGATTCCAGGAGTGAAGAATCAAAATGATCCATATCCCATTTTTAAGCTAGAATTAAAATGAACTATATGAAAAAAAAATAGTATTTGAGATAAATGCGTAACATTTTAAACTCGGAGGTTTTGAAAAGTGCAAGATGTTTTATTTACATGTTTTTTTGAAAGTACAAATTTTGTATTTAGTTGTTTTTTGAAAAGTACAAAATGTTCTATTTAGTTGTTTTCAAAGTTTGTAAAATATTTTATGTACACATTTTTGAAAGGTGTAAAATATTCTATTTACATGATTTTTAAAAAGCTTAAGATATTCCGTTTGCGTGTTTTTTGAAAAGTTAAAAATATTGTATTTACACGATTTTTAAAAGTGTTAAATAATCTATTTTACATGCTTTTTAAAAAGTTAAAAATACTTTATTTACCTTCTTTTAAAAAGTGCAAAATGTTCTATTTACATGTTTTTGAAATGTACATAATATTCGGTCTCTTTAAGTCGTTAGGATCTTAATGTTTTATTTTTTTGTAGATATAGTAAATTTTGTGTTAAGCAAAAAATGGATACGGGTCAAATATTGAGTCTTCATTAGCATTAATATGTGGTAGCTAGTTTTGGGTGCAAACAATAATAGAAATGATAGAAATCGTGATTTTCGTCCAGCGTAACCATATCTTGTCATTTCAGTCTAAACCAATGTTGGTTTTTCCAAATTTCCTTGCAGGCCCCTTGTCAAGTAGAGCTGGAGTCCTGGGTACATTCAATCCATTGGGCGTGTGCGGCAGCTTTTGCTCGTCACCGTGGAAAGACCGGGACTCTGCACTTGCTCCAAGAGGAGATCGTACGACTGGACAAGTCTATCGAATCAGATGGGAAACTTCGTCACATGGCGGAGCTTCAGCGCTCCGTCGTGGCTGACCCGGAGACGCGCCAACAGTTAGCGCAGCAAATCGGAAGTTGGGAAGAAAATATTGAGAGGCTCCACTGTGAGCAGTTTCGTCTCAGGTGCTACATGGCTTCACTCCAAGGCGGGGAGCTGCCGAACCCAAAGGTAGCAAAAATCAAACAAACCTTAAATGCCTATATTAATTCAAAATACACCGCGCGCGCGCGTGCGCCGGCGCGCGAAATATTTATCTATGATTTCTAACATATTTTTGTCTCTTCTTCTTCTTCCAGAGTTTACTTTCACACATTTCAAGGACCACGAAAAATACGTTGAATCGTCTGGGAGTCTTCACAGTCTCATCGTTCCATGCTTTCGTCTGCGCACGCTCCCCCTCATTGCTCAGTAATCTTTTGGCGGGGCGCGGGGCGACAAAGCGCCGAGCTCCGCTCCTCTCGCGCTCCAACAGCGCCTCCTCCCGCCGCTCCCTTCATAATTGCGGGACGGACCGGGAGAATGAGCGCTGTGCGAAGATCTCCCTCCCTGAAAATGTGGTTGTGACTGTGCCACTGAAGGATGCTATGTCAGTGGAGGAATTCCTTGTGAGCGCTTGTGCGAGAAAGGGACTCGCGCCGCTAGAACATTTCGTGCGGGTGAAGAAACGGCGGGAGTTACCGGATACGAATTATTTTGTTCCGCATCGAAGTGATCTCATTGATACTTATGTGAGTGTGGAAAAAAAACCAACCTACAAAATATTTTTGTTAAATTTGTAAAGACATCATTTTTATTTTTTTTTTAATTTTATGAATTGCAGTTGTCAACTCACGAAGTGGTAGAGGTGCGAGCCAAATTATTGTACCAAGTGGAATTGGCGCGTTGCGCTTTAGATCAAATGTGGGGCTTTTCAGTGGAGGCGGAGCTCGTAGAGAATTCTGATCGGCAAGATGAGCTCTGCTGTTACGTGAGTCGAGTGGAGGACCGAAGTGTGGCCATGAATAATGGAATAATTAAAGGGGATGAGATTTTGGTGATCAACGGAGCGATTGTGTCCGACTTGGACATGATGTACATTGAGTCAGTGCTCCAGGAGGAGCTCTCCCTCTGCCTCATGCTCCGCTCCTCTCGCACTGAACCACCTGCTCTCGCAGCTGCCCTCGCTGCAGCGGATGCCGCGATTGCTCAGCTCGTCTGTCCACCGCCGCCACTTGACCCACTTCTCCTTACGGATGACTTCCTCTCCCATCTCATTGTTCCTGCACCGCATCAGAGTAAGGCTTTCTTGTTAGATACACTATTCTTTTACGTAGGTACATATTTGCAGTGTTTCTGTTTACTTAATTTCAAGAGAGTATAAACTTTGTGTTTTATTACTCTTTTTGTTGTGTCTGGCCAAAAAAAAATTTTTTTTGACGGTTTTATTTCATTCTGCAGATAAAGATCTGAGCCCCTCGGACGGAGAAGATGTCGGGAATATTTCGGGTGGGGAAACGACGGCGGCGGCTGTGAGGAGTCGGAAAACTTCGAGGACTGACTCGACGGAAATTGAAAATCTTTTGAAGGTACGTGTCGGTATCCAACCCACGAATACGATACGACGAGAGGACCAATTCTTGTTAATACAGTTGTTGTTGTTGTTAGCCTTACTTTTTTATCTCTAAGTTTTTTTATAGACTATAATATAAAAAGGTATTGTTGAATGCACATAATATATTGCCGTATGTTTTATATTTTGGGCAGAAATCATTGAAAGCAAACACACACACGCTATTTGGATTTTATTTTTACAATAAAGTTTAGTCTTGTATCTGTATTATTCTGTATAGGCCTCAGGATTAATACATGCACTTGGAAATTTATTTTTTCAATTTAGTTTAGTTTTTATATCTTGGTGGTAGGTACTGTATAAAGATCGGTTTAAGATATGTGCACTATTTTAGAAAGCCGTTTAACGTATTTATTTGAAGTTATTGTACAACTGCAATAACTGTATTTGTAATAGTACACGGGTCTGATTGTGAGAGGTACATAGGAATTACATAAAATAGTAGACGTTTTTGAAAGGTGTAAAATATTCTATTTACATGATTTTGAAAAGTGCAAAATATTCTTTTTAGATGATTTTGTTAAAGCGAAAAATATTCTATTTATATCATATGATTTTACAGAAGTGCAAAATATTCTATTTACACGATTTTGAAAAATACAAAAGATTCTATTTTCCTTTTTGTTAAAGCGTAAAATGTTCTATTTACATGTTGAAAAGTGCAAAAGTTGTTATTTTCCTTTTTGTTAAAGCGTAAAATGTTTTATTTACATGATTTTGAAAAGTGCAAAATATTTTATTTACATGATTTTTAAAAGCATAAAATTTTCTATTTACATGATTTTGAAAAGTGCAATATTTTCTATTTCTTCTTTTTTGAAAAGTGTAAAATATTATATTTGCACAACTTTTGAAAAGTGCAAAATATTTATTTAACACGTTTTGAAATCGTTTTTCTGATACACTTCCTTCTTTTATTATGTAGTATAAAAATTTAAAAAGTTCCATTTTTGTTATTACAGTCGGCTGAGCAAGTGACAGCCAGTTGCCGTACGAAGGAGCGTAAACGAAACCATATGCATTCATTACACCAACAACGAAGCTCTGAGGAGCGGGAGGAGCGAGACAGCAAAGCGGGTAAATCTACGGCGACGGCGACGACGTCGACGACAACAAATGGTCTGTTGGCTACCCCAGGAGGGGATACACCGCCGCAGGATCTGAGTGATACAAATTCCCCCTCACACATCTCACAGGCTGGCTCCACGTCTGGTGGTTCCGGCTCTGGGGGTGGTGGTGGCGGTGGTGGAGGTGGCAGTGGAAGTGGCGGTGGTTCAAGTTCTATTTTGGGTCGGGACGTGGAGAAGATGAAGAAAATTGTGCTCGAACTGATTGAGACTGAACGAGCATATGTTAAGGTATGTATCACTACAATTTAAAAAATCATACCTGAAGCAACTATTTCGTTTTTGAAGAACCAAAATGACCTATATCCATTTTTGCCTAATAACAATATCCACTATCTACAAAAATATTCAAATATGCCTTGAGAGCATTTAAATAGAACTTTTTGCACTTTTAAAAATTATGTGAATACAACATTTTACACTTTTCGGAAGCACGGAATCTGAATATTTTGCACCTTTTCAAAAACATGGAATTAGAAATTTTTGCACCTTTTCAAAAACATTGAATTAGAACATTTTGCACCTTTTCAAAAACATTTAAATAGAACATATTGCACCTTTTCAAAAACATGTAAAAAGGACGTTTTACATTGTTGAGAAACATGAAAATCGAACATTTTACAATTTTCAAAAACTCCTTATTAACATTTTCTGCATGTTTCCCATTCTGATTTTATGACATAGCTCATTTTGATTGTAGCTTAAATTGGATATGGGTCATTTTGGTTCTTGACAGACGATTTTCTGGTTTTGTATCTTAATGCCCTGATATTTTGTATTTTTGTATTTAGCATCTGACCTGCCTCCTGGAGCAGTACCTGGAGCCGCTCCGTCATGAAAACTTCCTCTCAACAACGGAGATGATGGCAATTTTTGGGAATATCCGTGAAATGGTGACAGTTCAACGACGTTTCCTCCGAAGTCTAGAATCTTCAACGGGGGGTGGCGGAGACTCAGAGTCACAATTGGAATCAATTTGTTCAGCTGGGGACTTGACGGGGATCCTTCATAAAATCGCCTCAGCCTTCCTCTCATTTGCAGATCATTTCAAATTGTACTCATCATTCTGTGCGTCACACTCCAAAGCTCAAAAATTACTTCATCCCGTGGAGGGGAATCAAGCACTTCAACATTTTCTTCAAGCACGAAATCCTCGGCAGCAGCACTCAAATACACTCGAGTCATACCTCATTAAACCTATTCAACGAATCCTCAAGTATCCTCTCCTTCTCCAGCAGCTCCGAAATCTGTGTGATACCAATACTAATGAGTATCGCAACCTTGTTGGTAAGTGCGGCCATGGGCTGTGGCCGTCGTCGTCCTCGTCTTTGTATGGGATGCAAAAAGTATCTTTTACAGAGGCGAATAGGCGTAGGCGTGGAGTAGACTTTTTACATGAATGAATTGAGGAAACACATGCTGTGCTATTGCAGACTTTCTCACTCACAGGGGAACCTCATCACCATTACTATTCAATTTAATTATTTTTTTTTAATATGTGGATATTTATGTTTTCTTACACATTTCCATCCGTTTTCCCCCTTTTCTACTAACAAATTTGATTAATATTCTGCTCTGGATTTTTTTTCAAGAAAAAGAGCCATTTCATTTGCATAGTCGCTACTGCAGTTTCTTTACAAAAATATTACACTCAGATTTTCCTACGGGATTTAGAAGGGTCCCCCAACACTTTTATTTCTAGAGCACATAATTTCTCTTAGTACGATATAAATACGATATAAATGTGTATATCGTCTATAAAGAACCAAAATGACCCATATCCATTTTTAGCTCAAAACAATATCAACTATCTACAGAAATATTTGAATATGTCTTGAAAGCATTTAAATAGAACATTTTGCAATTTTCAAAAATATGTAAATAGAACATTTTGAACTTTTTCCAAACATGGAATTAAAACATTTTGCACTTTTACAAAAACATGTAAATAGGACATTTTAAATTGTTGAAAAACATGAAAATAGAACATTTTACACTTTTTAGAAGCTCTTAATTAACATTTCACGGATGTTTCTCATTTTGTTTTTATGACAAATCTTATTTTGATTGTGGCTTAAATTGGATATGGGTAATTTTGGTTCTTCACAGACGAATATCACTTCTTGCAGTTAATATATAGTTGAGCATTTTATGGATTTCACCAACCAAGGCTGTTTAACGCAATAAAAAAATATTAAGCTTTATTCAGTATTCGCTATACAAATAGTATTGGTGATTACACATTTTTTGTTCATTCTCTGAGTTGCAAATTAAGTGCTTTTACGAAAAAGTTATGCGTTAAATTTTAAAAATTGGATGGAGTGGTTTTCTTGTGAGGTTTTCTATAAAAATATTGGACATGTTTCCTTGTGCAAGTTGACAAAATGTGTGTGACATGTTTTATTTATTCTTTATAAAAAAAATGTATGATTTTATTTGATATTTTCTTCTTGTGTCCATCATACAGACGCACTTCAGTGCATGGAGCGAGTGGCTGAGCATATTAATGAGATGCAGAGAATTCACGAGGAATACGGAGCAATTTTTGAACATCTCTTCCGTCAACATCAGAAACTGTGTAAAATTCAAATTGACTTGAGTCCAGGTGATCTCCTCCACTACGGCGGGGTGGAATGGCTCAACATTGCGGAATTCTTAGGAAAGATCAAAAAAGGACTGGAGCTCCATGCCATGTGTTTCGTATTCCGCTCAGCTGTTGTCTTCCTCTGTAAAGAGCGTCTTCGCCATAAGAAAAAACTTATCACAGGCTCAAAGGGAGGCATTGGGGACAAGTCAGAAGTAGAGATCATCCGTTACCAAGTCCTCATCCCTGTCTCAGAAGTTCAAGTCAGACAAATTGAACCCGCAAAATCTCCTGAAGCCCCACAAACACCTGCGGAACTCAATGCTGCTGCTAATAATTCTAATTACTCCTGGGAACTCGTTCATCTCCGAAATCAGTCTCAGCGGAGGACAGAGAAAATTTATCTCCTCTCAAATTCTACTGCAGAATTTCGAAATGCTTTCCTTCGAAATATACGACAAATTATAAGGGAAAGTGTGAGAAATATGAGTTTACCTCCCCGACTTGGGAGTTTGGATGGGGATTCGGAGGGGAGTGGGAAGGGTGGTTCGATTTGCGAGGGTGGAGGTGGAGGTGGGGGTGGTTCACACTATGCTACCCCAGAAGGGGTTGAGATTACTGATGGTGGGGGGCAAGGAACCCCCACCTCAACATCCTCTCATATTGTTTCAGGCACACAGACACTTGGTAATATTTTTTGAGCTATTTTTTTCTACAAAAAAATTTATTTCTCCTTAAATTATTTCCTTATTTAAATGTCATGTTTCTTTATTTTAATGTTTGACCTTTTATGTCGATGTTTTTTGTAATTTTTACTTTTTCAAATTGCCAGACTTTTAGGAAAAATATTAGGTGACGTTTAACACTATGTAGTTTTTTTAGAGTGATATTTTTAAACTACTACTACGCTTATTGTTTTAGATATTTTTTTTTTTTAAACCCGTGTACTAATATCGTCTGTGAAGAACCAAAATGACCCATTTCCAATTTTAGCTACAATCAAAATGAGCTATGTCATAAAAGAAAAATGAGAAACATGCGTAAAATGTTAATAAGGAGTTTTAAAAAAACCTGAAATGTTGTTGTAATACCATGTTTTTGAAAAAGTGCAAAATTTTCTAATTCCATGTTTTTTGAAAAGGTGCACAAATTTCTAATTTCATGTTTTTGAAAAGGTGCAAAATGTTCTAATTCCATTTTTTTGAAAAGGTGCAAAATGTTTTAACTTCTTGTTTTTGAAAAGGTGCAAAATGTTCTAATTCCATGTTTGCGAAAAAGTTTAAAAAGTTCTAATTCCTTGTTTTAGAAAAGGTGCAAAATTTCTAATAGCATGGGTTTCAAAAGTGCAAAATGTTTTATTTAAATTATATCAAGATATATTTGAATATTTGTGTAGATAGTACATATTGTTTTTAGCTAAAAATGGATATGGGTCATTTTGGTTCTTCAAAGACGATGTATATTGTCGAGTCAGTTTGTATTTTTGTATTTTACCAGTAGTACCTACCTGTATAATTAAATACATATATTATGTGTACACCTTTTAGCTTCTAATTTCAAACAAATGACTGTTGTATTACTTACCTTCCTAATAGTGTCGCCTTTTTGTAATGCTCATCCATGTTTGATTAGAAACTCAGTAATATTTTTTTTACAATACCTAAAAGTGTAAATATTTCAATTTTCATGACACCTACTTCTTTGCAAGATGCGATGCTCGATTTTTCTTTCAAAATGAGAATATAAAATCAAATTTTTGTGTATGGTAGTTTGAAAAAATGTGGAAATTTTATTATTAAATTTTATTTTGGTTTTCACTATACTTGTAGGTCGTAAATCTAAACCCAAACCACCTCAGAGGCACTCAGCTGGAGCTTTAGAAACTGGTGGACTGATGAGAAGAGAAGATAGTACAGAGAGCGCGGGGGGTGGAGGTGGTGGTAGTAGTGGTGTTAGTGTGGGATTTCGTGGACGGAGTAAAACAATGAGTGATGCAATGAAAGAGGGGGCTAAAGGGGGGAAGGGGGAGGATGGGGAAGCGGGGCCAAGTAGTGGGAAAAGTCATAAGAGTGGAGCCATGACCATGCCACGAATGAAAGGAATGTTGGGATCAACCCCTAATCATTTAACACTAAGCACTACCTCCACCCTCTCTGCTGGATCTACAGGGTCTGCTGCTAAATTAATTCAAGCCTCCTCCACACCTGCTCGTTTCTCGGCTGCACCTCCCCCACCTGAACCAAGTAACTAACTATGTCATTGCAACAAATCGTCTGTGAAGAACCAAAATGACTCATATTCAATTTAATCTACAATCAAAATGAGCTATGTCATAAAAACAAAATGAGAAACTTGCGTAAAATGTTATTTAGGAGTTTTTGAAAAATGTAAAATGTTCTATTTTCATGTTTTTGAGCAATGTAATATGTCATATTTACGTGTTTTTAAGAAAGTGCAAAATGTTCTTACTCCACATTTTTGAAAAGGTGCAAAATGTTCTAATTCCATGTTTTTGAAAAGGTGAAAAATGTTCTAATTTCATGTTTTTGAAAAGGTGCAAAACGTTTTAATTCCGTGTTTTCGAAAAGTGTAAAATGTTGTATTTACATAATTTTAAAAAGTGCAAAAAGTTTTATTTAAATGCCCTCAAGACATATTTGAATATTTTTGTAGTTACTTGTTATTGTTTTTAGCTAAAAATGGATATAGGTCGTTTTGATTCTTCACAGACGAAATATTGGTTTAATTACGCATTAACCTTGGAACTTGAAGCCTCTAAACAATTTGTTTTTAATATTTTCTTCCAGGTTCACCAATTTGGAAGCCACGTGAGGCTGGGGCTGGATTTGACTCAGCAACTCTGCCCAAGAAATTGGATTCCTCCACAACTGGAGGTGGTGGGGGTAGCGCAACTCCTGGACCAAGTTCACAAGGTGGGAGTGGCGGAGCTTCTACTTCGGGTAGTGGGCCGAGTACGAGCAAATCCGAAACACTTCCCAGACAAAGCCGCTAATTAAATAAATAAATAATTAAATACATAAATTAATAAAACGCTTAGAATAATAAGCTACCTAGGTACGTACGTTCATCTGTGAATGTAAAATAATTAATGAAACTATAAAACTAAAACCAGGCAACCAGGATACACTTAGCTAAAACTAAAAGTACTAATCGAAAGTACTCATGTGATTCGATTTAAAAGAAAAAATCCCTTTGACTTGCTTTGTTATTGCTCTCTCTTGCTATATAAAGGCATAACATTAAATTATGATTACGATTATTAAATTGTATTATGAAATACATAGTGATAATGCTGGTTGCTGTAATAGCGTGCGAAGGGCGAAGGGTTGCAAATTACTACTGTAAAAATCCCTGAAAAGGAAGCTTAAAATTATTCTCAAAAATTCGAAAATAGAGCTCTGGAATGACTTAACTCTAAAATATAATACCTACTTAAATAGACCGTTACCTACTTAACGATAACTGTACTGTACTGTATTGACTTGGGGACATTTTTTAAAGTTAAAAGTGTAGGTTCGTACCTACTGATACACACTGTATGAGTATGATATTCGTTACAATTACTTCACTATAATCAGCAGTTTCAATATCTAATTTATTAACTAATTATAAAGCATGTTAAAATCTAATATATTGACTTATAAAGTAGACCACTGCTGATGATACAGATTCAATATAATTGTATTTCCCAATTTAAAACTATGTAGCGGCTAAAGACAAAAAAGAGAAAGGAAAAATGAATTGTTACTATACCTTAAACATATGACCTATGACCTACCTATGATTAAAACAGAAAAATCTGTTGTTACTTGGACTCGGAAAAATGTATACTGATGATTGGAACTATCGAAATTATTCAATGCAATTGACCAGTATTAAATTAACATTACATTTATTACTAAATTACTGACTCTAATAATAAAACCCTAGGAATTAATTTAATAGTACACAAACGATACAACAATAACAATTTCTACCTTATGGATTGTAGTAAATATCAACGGAGGATTGACCATATGTCATTGGTGTGTGCGTTTGTGTTGATATTTTTAGTAGGATTTTAGCGTGTCGGGTTCTTTGACCGCGACCGCGACAGCTCGATGATATACGATGTACGAATTATGTACGTACGATATATAATTATATATATACGATGCTCAAATGCTAGCCAAAAGTATTCAAATTCAATATTCAAATTTAAAAAAAAAGTACACTGGCTAGTATTATATTGCAATTAAAATTATATAATGACTATATATACCTATATTATTTAACACTAACTTAATTATCACTAATGCTCACACACATATGGATAATACTTTAAAATATTAAATTATTATACAATTAAATATGCAATATACTTGTACACATTATACTTCCAAAAAAGTTATTAATTATCGTTATAATTCCAAAAAGTCATACACACAGCCAAGTTAATAACTAAAAATAAAAATATTATGCAAAATGTAAGTTAAAAAAGTTAAGGGTAAATATTATTGAAAATTACTGTCTTAATAACATAACGCCAAAATATTATACTTAACACACTGGAATTTTATAAATCAACATAGGAAGAAATTGTTGCACTTTTAAAACTTTTAGAACTTACAAAGTAGATCGAAATATATTGAACACACAAACATCGTATGTACTTAAGTATTTAATACAGTTAATTTAAACTCAAATTTTTAGTAACACCACAGAAATCAAAACTAGTATATAGGTATATAGTATCATAAATGTTTTAATTGTAGGTATGAGTAGATGTACATTAGTTACGTTGAAATGATAGTCATATTACACAGCTAATTAATTTAGTAATTAATTAGTAAAAAAACCCAATGCTATATAGTTACTCAGTGATTACGTAAAAAAATACTTAATTAGTTAATACAAAATAGTTGACTGTGACAGTGAGGTTGTCATTATGTGTGCTGAAGCTGAAATAGTGACGACAGCTAAACTGCTGACTTGACTGCGCGACTGGCTGACGACGCTACTTAAATAGTAAAAATCAATGATATAATATTTACGAGCTGACAAAATTCGTGACGAACTTCTGCTATATCGCAGGCAAAAATAATGTGGGCTAAAAATGTTAAAAAATCATAAGCTATATTATTGTAATAATTAATTATAGTAATTACAGTTCAAGTTTCGTGTAGATTCTTGTTAGTCAATTTGCGATAAAATCCTTTTAATTAAATATGATTAAGTAATTACTTACCTATACCTAAGTCAATACATGTATAATAATTATTGATAAACTATATGGAAAAAAAGCTTGTACTTTATTAAATAGGTTGATTACTTAAAAAAACATTAAATACTCATATTGTAATATAAGTAGCTAAAATGTTAAGTATAAAAAAGTTAATTAATTACTAGTCACTATATTACGATTAACGATAAGGTAATGAACTCAATAATTTAAAATAATTATTGTTATATATACAATTTTACATATATTTATTGCTTAATTGCAGATCTGTTTTTATTAGTATTACATACTGCTACATACCACTGTCTAAACGGTGAGCAACGGTCAAATTTTGAATCATTTAACTACTCACTTTTGCCACCAACGAACATTTATATTTAGTGTACTAGTGTAATATTTAAAAAAAAAGTGGCTACATACTTAAACTATTAGTTGACTATTTGGCAGTCTCACCAAAACTCTACTTAAAATAAACCCATAAGGAATTAAATGCAATACAACCCAGAATATTAACACA
>JAQFZE010001140.1:0-19605 GCA_034695245.1 Dicyrtomina saundersi | reverse complement strand
TTTTTGAAAAGCTTAAATTGTTCTATTTACATGTTTTTGAAAAGGTGCAAAAATGTATATTTACATGTTTTTGAAAAACTGCAAAATGTTCTCATTCCATGTTTTTGAAAAGGTGTAAATTGGTCTATTTACATGTTTTTGAAAAGTGTAAAATGTTCTATTTACATATTTTTGAAAAGTGCAAAACGGTCTATATTTAAATGCTTTCAAGACATATTTCAATATTTTTGTAGATAGTACAAAATGTTTTTAGCTAAAAATGGGAATGGGTCATTTTGGTTCTTCACAGACGATATGTAGGTAGGTAGTTCTACTACTTCCAAAATTCAAAACTATCCCCAGAAGTGTAAGCTTAGTGGGGGGGATGATGACGATGACGTCGTCTTAAACTGAGCGATCTGACTCTCTCATTCTGGTCCTATATACTATAGTCCTATGGTTTAGTGGTCTCCGTTATATAGTTAGTGTGATTTGGTAAGAATTGTGAATGCTCCGCATTAGTCGGCAATAGCATGGCCATAATTATTATGATTAGAATAAGTGGCTGAGTAATTTAATGAAAATATAATGAACTTTTGTTGTTCTTGTTCTCTATGTGTCTGTCTGTCTGGATCGAAAATAGCATCAAATGAAGAAGTTCATCTCACTCCCGAGAGCTCACCCGAGTTGACGAAGCGGTCGTGGTTTGGAAGTTTAATAGGATCCGAGAGAGACGAAGCGTACACTATCCTAGTCAGAGGAAAACCATTGGCTACTGTTAAGGCTGATCTAATACACGCGTTCCTATCGGTAAGACACTCTTGAGTACGAATAAGAATACAAATGTGAGCTTGTCTTCTATCTTCAGATAGGCCCATACCTGCGAACACACACAACACACACAACCTAAAAGATAAAATATCTCAAAGGAAAAAGAAAGTCAATTAATTATAGACGTGCATCCTAACCATTAGCCCAAGCAGTTTGACTATCAATACAATTACTTATCGTTTCGCTCTTGTGTAGTTTAAAGGAAGCAAAAGTATTTTACTCGTTTAATACGTACTCACGTACTGGGACTGGGACTGGGACTGGGAGACTATGGGACTCTTGCTCCTCACACACACACACACACACACACACACACACACACACACACACACGACGCAGTAGACTTGGGAAGCTGAAGGGATTAAAATTGACCTTGTTTGCGTAATGTACGGGGAAGATAGGTGGAATTGTGGAACATCAATAGCAATTTGTCTCCCACAACTTTTAAACACATATTGCATTGGGGAGTCACATAGGAGTGGGATAAGGAATGAGTGGTGGCGGTCTGGTGAGAGACTCGTGGATTCATTATTCCTTTTGTGAAGAAGCCCAACAGCAGCATATGCACGAACAACTATATAGAACTGTACACTTTTCCAAGGACTTTCTCCCCAGTCTTTGTCATTGTCATCGTCCCGATCCCGATAATGCTATAGAACATAAAATTGAAAGAAAACAGATCAAAGACAAACGCTTGCCCTCAGCATGTTCTGCAGACAGAGAAACGCCTCCTTACTAAATACTGCTGAGTTTTCTAATTCTTCGTTGGTTTATTTATACTATCAAATCGGGCTCCCACTTGTGTAACACTCTATATGTACGCTCTGCAGTATGAGTAGTCCCCGTTTTTACAGATGGAAAAATTATCGAGTCAAGCTATATAGACAAGTATATATTTTAGGGTTAGAAGGCACAATTACTTTTTGCATGTTGTACGCTTCAGGAAATAAATGGGATACTATAAATAATAGTTCGTTTTTATCCACTTTTTTTATTATAGGGATATAATATACTTTTACACTTGCATTGTCATAATAGTGTTTTTATACAGTAAATATATGTATTGAATGACCTTGCCGCCTTGGTATGTGTCGGAGCTAAGATTGCGTTTTTTATTATGGGTTACAATGATGAACTGTGAGGAATTGACAAGAATAAAATTTAGATGTACTACACTTTTCTGAAAAAAATGACTTGAAGACATAATATGATGATGATAAGAAAGAATGGAAAGTACTAAATATGATTTTAATTGTGATGATACACACAGATAGCAGAATTGAGTCATAGCGTGGCGAGTCCTATGTCCTTCAAGGTGGAGTACAAGAGAGGTTCCTCTGGTCCAGCAATGTTTCAGCGTCAAGTTCGTTTTCAAGTGGATATTTCACCCGTCCCGAAGCCACCGGGTCATCCGGCAACGTCCGAGAGAGAGTTTCTCTATGCAATTACCTTCATTCTCCTGTCGGGGAATATACGTCGTTTCCGACGAATATGTGAGCACATTCAGTCTCAAGTATGCAGTCGGAGACCTCCACCACCCTCACCTCGAGCAGCCAGGAAATTCGGGAATTCAGAGCAACTCAGTGAAAGTTCTTCCTGTGGTTCCGATACTTCTGACCGACTTTCTCCATTCTCCAATGCACCCACTAGACAGGTTAACTCCTCAAGAATTAATTCTCTCTCATATTGTATATTTTATACTTGTGTGGCCACCCACGTAGTTTCCCCTTTATTATTATGCCATTTTCCCCTCCACTCCAAATTCCCCGCTTTTTAAAGTTATACCGTAACTATCAGTATATACACTTTCACTGCATGGCAGTGGAAGCATTAGTGCCCCGGCATCGACATCGATTTTAAATAATATTTGACAATGTAATGCAAAATCATCATCAATTAGGTCGTGCTGGTCCGGTTTCGGTCTGGGCAAGTACTCATCTCTTCTTCAAGATTGATTAAGATGCAATAGAAATAACGAGCTCTCTTAGCTGAAACTGTGGAATATATATGAGAGTCTGTCAGGGGGATGACTTATGGAATATGAATTAATTTGGGAAAGCACACAAAAGGATGTGGGGATCTAGAATAGGTTAATCTATGTCAGAGGAGAGACGGTGCGGTGGTGCGTCTTATGTCTGGTTAACTATTACTTTACTCCGTACATCTTCTTCCTTCGTAGTTCGTAGGGAGTGATTGTGCGGCGACGACGACGACGAAGGCGACGACAACGGCGGAGCGGGAACATGTATAATAGTTACATATGAAGACAAGATTTTTTGGTTCGTCTAATGCTCTCCGTAAAAGAAATCTAACGGGACAACTAATAGTATTTTTCAAGCATGACTTCTAGAATGAAAGATGAGCATAACTCCATATAAGATTTCCCATGTTCTTGAATGTTGCATCAGAGGATGAAAGGTTGGAGGTGGGAACATGGTTCGGAATTAAACTTTTGTCCCTAAGGGTTATGTAAGTTATGTTGAAATGTGCAGTTTGAGTTCCCTATGTAACGTAACCTTATACATGTACATGAACCCATCGGATGATGTAAGCCCGTATAAATTATATGTGTACTATTTAATATGTGAGAGCCCAGGACCATGGAGCTTATGTATAGGTTGGGTAATCTACATATAGAGAGCCCATTCTTACAAAGGGGAAAAAAAATGTGGATATTGTCTCGCTTAATTCTTGACTATGTGAGCTCTGAAAAAGGGACTGGGAAAATTCTTTTGTGAGCTAAAATATCTTTTTGTGACATAGATATCGTATGTGGCTACATTTTTATTGCACTACGGTTCATTTATTTCGGATTTTCCCTCGTCGAATCGTGTGCATTAAGGATAACCCATTTTTTGAAAAGTAACTTGTCATAAGGTATTCGATATTTTATACTTTATATAATATGCACACCTACATTATACTGACATGACATAGTGGATTGTGGTCCCTTTTAGTCAGAATAACTGTCTCTTCAATGTCGGTTTCCTTTCCTTTCGTTCGGGTCCTATACCCGAATTTGTGTGCGAAACTGTAGATCGAATTCGAATTTTTGCCCATTTTGAGTCGTATAATCATGACAGTATACGAACGAGTAAGACTGGTATAATATAAGATGCCTAACAACTGAACATAATGTACAATTCAGAGGAAATTCAACTTGTCAGCCCGCTTAGAAATAATTTAAGCCTTTCATAGGAGAGGCCGCACGTTCTATGTATGTATGTAATTAGAGTCAAGTCAAATTGGAATTCATAGTGCTTAATACATTTAACTGTGCGCGCGGGATTATAGGAGGAAATACATGACTCGTATGACTTCCTCCGACTCTCGAATAAAATTTTTGCGCATTAGGACTCACTTCCTTACAAAAAAAAATTGCCATGAGTGAAAATGGAAAATGAAAATGGGAAAAATGTAGAGAGTATGAAAAGATTTCTCAATTTTAAAAAACATGTTTACTTTCTCAGGAAATCAGCTTTTAGTTGGTTGACTTGAGGCTGACCTTATTTTAAAATAGTGGCCCAAGTTTAAATTAAACTCTACTAAAGTCTAATGATACTATAGTCCAATCTAGTTCACAAAGCCTGCAATTAAAAATATATATTTAACTTACAATGAACTGAAATAAAGAAAAACTATTCCCAGTATTTCTCGCATTTCTATTTCAAATGCGTAGAACAAGTATACGTGGCAGGCTTACAAAACGGTGTTCCATAAGGAACCATATGGCAGTTGTGAATATTTAAATATACCTTCTATATGCTTATACATATAATTAAAATAAATATTCCGCTGTATAGCTGTAAGTCTGTAAGTGATAATTAAATAGAAAATTATGCCCTGTCATAATAATACATATTATGTGATAGCCATTCATGGTTAAATTGACTGCATGAAGCTTTTTTATTTTGTCCTCATGTTGTTGTTGTTTAACAGCAAAAGCTGGTTCATGTCATTTTTGAGACACTCCATTCGACAAACTACAACTACCGCAGTGACACGACGAGATTTACATGGAAAATCTATTGCCGCATCCTATATAAGTCTCTGAATAATTTTACACTAGACTAGAAAATTTGACAGAAACTTAGTCGTCGTCGGTCGTCGTCCCGCTCTCGCTTTCTGTCTAGTATTGGGATTATAGTGTGTAGCCGAGTAGGCCAGGCCAAGGACCGCATTTTTAAATTGTTCAGGCTCTCGATTGTGCTTATATAATGTTATGTAGACACTTTGACTCTGAGTAGGATCGTCGTCGTCGTCAGTCAGTCAGTCTTTCTTAGTTTAGACTTCCGTATTGTAGTTTGTAGATAAGATAGTCTATTCTATAGTGGGAGTCTTGGGTCGTCGCCGACATCTTTGAGTAAATAATGGGGCGCATCCTTTGTGTGCTTCGTATCATATATTCTTTAGTCTACATCCTGTTTTCAACTGCTGAACAGCTCTTCTAAAAATGAACTTGACGATCTCGATCTCTGTCTCCTATTTAAGGATATACTATTCTCCGTCGCTTCTTCTATATAGTCATCACTTATTATTTAAAGCCTCTGTACTGCTCAAATTGCCCAATTTCCTCAAATACAAATACATAATGCGAGGGACATAAAGTTGACGCAAGAGAAACGAGTCAACTATGAGCATTGACAATGTCACTCCTACTCCTGCCCAGTCTTTATAGTGCAGATGTCTAAACTTTAAAAAAAAAATGCAGATCCCCTATAGATGTTATTTGTAATTTTTGAATTTCAAAACCAACTATTAGTAATACTAATAATAATTATTCTAACAAAATATTCGAGTGTAATTACTCGTATGATGAATGTCACAGCTCATGTTTTATGTGTTTTCTCTATTCTCCTACAGGCGGAGTCGGATAAGGAGAGTGACTTTAGTGAAGTGAAACTCCAAGCTAAAGACATTCGAGGGAGCGTCAGTGAGAATTCGTCCACATCCCTCCTTCTGTCCGAAATGAACAGTCCAAAGCTGTCTCATCAGCAACATCAGCGTGTGAACAGTGTGAGTGTGACGTCGAAGCAGCAGAACGGCAATGGAAGTCCCAACAACAAGACGAAAGACATAAGTTGCTCCAACTCCATGAAGCCGACGACAAACGGAACGACAGGTCTTCTTGCGTCTCCTCCGAACAACCCTCCACCGATTCCCACGAAGAAAGAACAAATTGTCTGATGACGTCATTGCAATTTTTTCCCTTCTGCCTCTTCTTCTCTCCTATGTGTCCACAAAATAAAACTTCTCCTCAATCCACTGTCTACCTTCACCTACCTAAACTCTACTACTACTACAACTACAACTACTACTAACACTAATAACTTCTACCTCCATCTCCACCTCCACCTCCACTCAACAACAAACTCTTCCAAAAAAAATCCAAAATCCAGAATCCAGTTCATCAAAGAAAAGAAAAAGGAAAAATATAAAACTATAGCTTCTGATTTTAGGATTAGGAGGCGTAAAAAATTTTTTCCTCCGAAGAAGACATACAAAAAAAAACTTACACTGAACTTTCATCCATCCTTTCACTAAGGGGGGCCCTGGAAAAAATTCGTTGAAAAATGTTGACCAGGGAAACTCTGTAATTCTGTATTATGTATAACTAACAGATAGATTATTATCATTATATCATGCTAATGTTTGCCTCCATTACTATATAGCGTTAATAACTTTGAATGCAACAAGCTTACGACTAGTCTACAAAGTATATGAGTATCAGTACCAGTACCAGTACCAGTGTGTTTATGCTTAAAATGTGTTTATGCTTCTGGACTTTTACTATTAGAACTTGTATAGGACGTACTCTCTTAAACTCTCTCATCTCTCTCTCTGTCTATCTCGCTCTCTGTCTCTATCTCCTACACGTACTCTACGACTACATAGCTTTCCTACACTCACACAACTCCAATTCCAATGACTTCTCTAAACAATTTCTGATAAAAGGCGATCGTATAATCATGCTTTGTTTGTCTAAAGCATACATTAGTGCTGAAACAAGTGTAACTCTCTTCACTATTCACGATTCTGATTCTGTTCAAATAGATTGGTTTTGTTCCAATTTCCAATTCCAACTCCAACTCCGCTCTCTCCTTGATTTATTTCCTCGCAATAGTTTCCCTATTTATTTACTCATGCATTGTCCATTGTGTAGGTATGTATACTTACCTACTCTAACTTTATTGTTATTATTGTTATTGTTTCCCTTTCTTCCCCAAAATATCTCTCCTCCTTTAGCTCTCAAACTCCAACTCTTTAAATGATTGTCAACCCAAGAACATTATAATCGTAATTTATTACCATAGTCTCCTCACAACTTTTCCAAAACCAAAACCAAAACCAACACCAACTTTGACTTTGAACTTTTGAGCCACAAAACTGTTCCTATTATAATATATTGTGTAATTTCATCTCATTTAAATTCTTTGTTGCCTGCGTAGAGCTGTGCTTTTTCTTCATTTTTGTTTTAATTTAATGGATGCGTGGCTTAAATAAGAACACATCTCTTACTACCATCATCATACTTCCATTTTAGGCCCACATCCTTTTTTTTTTACAGCTACGAACAATCAGTCGAAACTTAGGTGTAGGGAACTGTACATTATTAAGATAGGGAACAAAAAAAAATTATGTAGAACTTACAAGCCAAAGTTAAAATATTATTATTACTAACTAACTAAAAAAACACTAACTCAACCGATATGGATATTAAAGTAAACATCTCGTCAAAGAGGTGAAGGTTCGCTCCAATTCCAAATGTTATGACAGTTATGCTGACGGAAGGCGTGTGTATATATATATACTCGAAGCACTCTGGTATATAGAGTTACTTAACAATCCGATTTCTTGACTATTATATGACTATGTACTTAATTGTATTGTCACGTTTGGACAATATGACTATTATGAATAATTTAATTAGTTTGGTTTCATATTAGTTAATGCCAGAACGTTAAGTGTAAAAATAATTACCATTCAGTTTTCGATATCGCATAATAAGTATTTAATTTTAAGAACATGAAATATCCATTTGTTTAAAGGTATATAACGCGTATTAATACCTTTACCTTTAAATTTCATTGTCGACGTCGTGCAAAGGATGAGTATTGAAAAGTGTTGTGATCATACCTACAAAAAAGTTAAATAAAACTTTTAACAGAAAAAAATTGATAATTTTTTAACAGAGGAAGAACAAGAAGATGAAGAAGACCGTTAACATTCCTGATTTTACCTAAAATTAAAATGATTAAATTTGAATATATTGGAAAAATAATTATTAAACTTGTGCTAGTCGTCTGCCGTTTTTACAAAAACCGACAACAAAGCGAATATTGAAAATTACTTATGCCAGTTGTTTTATTATATCTAATAGTGAGTCGTGTTCGGAGTAAGGACGCAAAAGTAAAAGGATATTTAAATATTTAATAACTCGAAGAAAGAAAAAAACTACGCTGACAAAAAAAGAATATCATCATGATTAACTAACTAAGCTTAACTTGAGCGTAACGTATTACGTCAAAAGAAAAATACTGAATTCATGTTAGTTATAGTTAAAAAAAATAATTATCGGATCTAGTGTCGCTAAATATTAAAAAAAAACAGATAGTATTATTAAATTTAATCTAGACACGTAATACACTTTATACCAATAACCATTGTCAACACCCACGGAAGGCATAAAAATAATGAAAGACATTCTGACGAGGTTGAAGCTATACAGTTGAAAAATATGACGACTACACGTACTTATTTAAATCATTAGAATTAACCATGCGCTAAAAACCATATTCTTCGTAGCCTCGATCGATTTATAATCGAAATCGAAAGAGAGATAAGAGCAACAGCAGCAGCAGCAGCAGCTACCGCATATCCGTCTTGAGATCAAAAACCCACCACATGTATGTAGAAGACATCCACTATATAGTCACTAGAATAAATTAGAATTAATAAAATAAGACCCCTTCCCTATCTATCTCTCTCTATCTCTCTCTCTCTTTTGGGAAAACGCATATAGATACTTGTTCGCTTTAATTAATATTAACCCTTCCAAATGAGAGATATTTGAGTTTTTTGTGCCTCTACGATGCTATTTAGAAATTCCTTCGCTCATTTGGCCTAAAAATTAAAGTAAAACGTATATTACAAATTTAGTATATACCAAATCCAGATTCCTTAAGAAATATGAATGGCCGTCAACCGTGTAAGTAAGGTGTGTAAAACAGGAAATGAAAAAAAATTAATTCAAAGGGTAAATTTTGAAATTTTACTTTTAAGGTGATTCAGTTTTCGAAATAGTAAAACATTCTACATAATTAACGTAGCTGTTCAGCTCCAAATTTGTTATCGACATCGATGGAAGAGGTGCTAAGTACACACACAAAGCAAGACAGACTATAAAGACGTTACCATTTTTTTTAAGATCGCAATTTTCATTCTTGAATTTCTACCATGTGTTCCACATAATTTTTGGATTAGTATTTAGAACAATTGAATTGTAAATGGATAAAATTCCTATTACAAATTATTATTATACAAATTATTTCTTGAATATCTTTAAAAAGAAGTGTAAATTGGATCCTTGTAGTCGGAAGTATTATACCAGTACGAGAAACCAGTGTCAACTTGAGCGATATTATTACACACAGTTGTTTCCAAATATGACGCCTCCCGTGATCTGAATGACGGATTTACGGTGGTATATAGGCTCATCGCTACTATCTCATCTGTTTCTATTTCATTCGTTGGAAATGGAAGCAGACGACTGCAACTACTACTACTACAACAGCAACAGAACAATACATAAATACATTACATTACATTACATTGGCATGGCATTATAAATATATATATTCTCACCAAATAACCCGAGTAAAAGTGTGAAAAAGTGAAAGTTAGATTTGAAAAAAATGCTACTACAGTATAAGTATGACTATGAAGTATGCATGACATGCACATTCCTCAATTATTCCATTCTAAATAATAAAAAAAATACTTAATTAAGGCTACATTACATTATTATGTATGAATTATGAATATGAATACTATTGTACTTACCAAAGGAACTAATTAAATTAAACGTAGTTGTAGTTTACAAAATGGTTTCCCGGACAGAAACCTTATTTTTAATTCCAATTAACTTTTTAATATATACATGTTTGTGTCTAAACATACATCAATAAAAATATTATATTATATAATTATTAGATTGTGCGATTACAATTACCTAATTAATGTTAAGTCATTAAATGAATTCGTAAGACTGGAGGGGTTCAATGAGAGGAAAAGGGAAAACATATTTATAGAGATCCATATAGAGATCCATGTGTCTGTCTGTGTCAATATATATGACTCAACATTACGCAAGGAGGAAAAAAAACATGAGACAAAAAAATAAGAAGTTGAAAAATTGCAAAAAAAGGCAAACAAAAAAATACTGAATTAAAATTTAAATGAACAGTGTGCACAGTGCTGTGAGATCTGAAAGGAATCAAAAAAATCAACGTAGTATAATAAAAAAAGTTAATTATACGGACAGCAGTAATAATTATATTTAAAAAAAATATTGTTTGTAATAATATGAGTAGGAATTTTAAAAAATGAACTACATAAAAATAATGACTTATGTAAAAAAAAATATTATCTTTAAATGAATATCACTTTCACTATTGTGGCAAAAAAAATATAATCAAAATCAAAACGTAAGCGTTATGAAATGAATTGATTTTTTACAAAATAAGCTGTTTTTTGAATTGAATTTATTCATATGCCTTGAAAGAAATCGGCCCATTTCAATGTAGTATCTTTACATGTTAAACGTGAAAGACAGATTATTATGCGTATACAGTATAACGAAAGCAAGTTTGTTCATTGTTGTTGTTTCAAGAGAAAGGAAAGAGTGTCAGTTGTACCCAAAATAAAAATGTGGATGTGATGTCAGTCTTCAAATTATAATTTTTTTGCTTATGGTTTTACAATGGCAATCTATAGAAATTAAAAATTATTTTTTAATACTACTTTTCTCTCGTGGTATTTTTTTCAATTGATTTTCACTCCCAAACTATCTTGTTAAATTGTATACCTTAATTAGTGTGTTGACTGATTCCCTATATGAAAATTTAACTTTGCGAACTTAAAATTTACATCGTTGAATAAATCAAAAAGATCGTTATAAATCCTTCAGCCGTTAAAATATGTTCAAGATGTTTGTTTAAACTTGAACATATTGGGAAAATTAAAATGAATTTTCGTAGAATGCCTAAAACTAAACCTAAATCAATATTAACTGCTTATACTGATAATACTGAGGTTATTACAAAAGAAAACCCAGAAGAAGCTATGAAATTAATAAATTGATGTTGGTCTCTTTGTCTTCTATTGAAATAAAAATTCAGATCAGATCATCATCATAGTTTATTGTAGCATTACCAACAGTTTTTTTTTCATTTAATTGACAACGCTGACACATTGATTTCCTACTCTGCCTGCATTTTTCATTCAAACCCGTCCAACATATATTAGAGTTCCACTTTAGCTTTTTCAGGCACTCTATCTATTTCTATTTGTAGTTGTGTAGGGCTTAGTATCGCAATTTACCATGCCATTAAAAATATTTTTAGCTGATCGTAAGATTGATCATTCAGTCGAGTCAGTAGTCAAATTACCATATTGGCTATGTACATTGTTGTATTACTGCGCTGTCAATTTAAGTATATACTTTACACAAACTTCAATTTTCTCTTTTGAGATTTGAAAATTAGTATGATTACCTAATAAATAAAAGTTTTTTAAATCCGTGATGTCCTGTTTGAGCGCAGGAAATTTGAATTTGTTATGAGGGTTTTAGAAAATACAAATAAAAAACATTGATATTTTACAGACGAATTATAACTAGCATGATCAACATTTTGTTGCAAAATATGAATGACAATAATTTGATTTACTTTGAAGTACTGTACTGTGTATGTGTGTACTGTATGTATGCAATATATTAACATCAAATATACTCGAGTTTTGTTTGTCCTCTACTATGTTAGTTTTACTTGATATATATTTAAGTTCTTTTAATATTATTGTGTTTAGTCAGTTTGAAAAAATGTACTCTACATTTTAACCATATGATGATGATGGTACTACTAATAGCATTAATTTACGATTACGATTACAATTTACAATACTGTCCAGGTGAGTATATAATGATGGTAGTGACATAGTTTACTAATTCTATACTGCTGAACTAAAAAATGCAATACTGTATTGTTATAGTATGATCGACGCAGATGACGCAGTACTAAGTAATTTACGATGATGAAAAATCACATTCCTGCCGCAAAAAAAAATCAGAATTGAGCGTAAATATACCTACAGATACTACAAACTTAAAAATATAATATTACTTGAGATAAAAAAATTCCTATAAATTGTATTCTAACGTATAGGATAATAATGGTAACGAGTTTTTTGTGGGACACACACGGTGAATTTTATCAAGGAATACATACAAAGGTTACGTATTAAAAAGTATTTACTGGTCAAGTATTTAATTAGCTCTACTTTCTCCGTGTGATCTACTATATTTAATTCTTAGGGAGATAAAAATCAACCAGTCTAATAGAATTACCTTGTACGAACTCGTGTGAAGTTAATATAAAAATCAAAATAAGGAAAGTCAGTTTATCCATTAATTCCCGTTATTATTTTTGGCTGATCAAGTGATTGCATACTATATGATGCTATCGAGTTGTATTTAAGTAACATTAATGGCGATTGAAATGAATAAAAAAAATAAAGAAACGAGAACAAATTGCATCAAAGTTGTAATATCACTGTACTTTATTTTATCAAACTGTTGAACATTACAATGTACTAGTATGTATACATCTCTAGGTCTAGGAATCGATTAGAAAAAAGTAGATATCTTGGTCATTATTCACGTGCGGTGACGCTGGGGATCCTACCGAAAAATTATTGGATGTACATACATTATGCAAGAAGTATGTAAGCTATTTATAGGTACTTACTATTAATGACTGAATAAAACCGCCGTAGCTTATATAACCAAAGAGATGCGGAATACGAAGCATTATGGCTTTGTATTATTATTATTGTTCAGGTTTCGATTTCATATCAAACAATCATCGGGCTCTATTTTCTCTACTATACGCTCTCGGTCCGGTTACACAAGGTCTGAAAATTAGGTAAGTGAAATGCTCGGGGTTTCATCGGCCGTATGCGGTAATTATTAGTGGGTATCTGCGGGTATTATTTTCTAGCTGCTCAGGCCATATATACTACACAGTCAACTATGATTCCGACCCCGGTAATCCAAAACCCTTTCTCCTGAACTTTCTCGCATCACAGCTTTAATCACATTCACAATTTAGAACGTAGGCGATAGGTGCTCACCTGAGCCTACGCTTTCTACCTGTCCTATAAAGTAAAAAATCAATACGAATAGTGGATAATATACAACACGTATGGAGTGAACGTAGTCAGCACATAATTACAACACACCACTAGCATGAATCATAAATGTACTATTATTTATAATGCCTTTACTAAATTCCACTGCACAAAATTGTGTGTAGTTATACTCACACTCAAGTGGCCCACATATCACATTAAAAGTTCGTCTTCAAAATGCAACATCATGGCTGAGTTTTTTTTCTATATTTTTTATCAAGACAGTGGATTACACAAAACAACATTATTAGATATTTGTCTAACTCCCATTTCTTGAAAACTAGCCAGTTTATCATAAATGATTTAAAAAAAATAAACGTCTACGATATTAATCATGTAATTTAATTTTAGTTGTGAACGACATTTTTATAAGCAAAAATATTGAGACAAATATCCTACGCGAAATATTTTCTACTTACATTTAGTTACAAGTTTTTCTGTTTCTCTGCAGCACCTACGAGAAAATTGCAAAGAATTGATTTTTTAATTGTTGCCATAAAATCGATCGCGAATTAAATAAGCAAAAAGTATATAGCATATTAATTAAGTACTCACAAGTACTTATATGTTAACTTCTGCTGGAATATTTTGTATCAGTTACATTGCTACAACTATGGTGAGCATACCGATTGTGCAGTCGTGAAACTATGTCAGGTACATCACATCAAGTAATTACTTATGAACCCGAAAGTTGTGGAGTTTTAATTGAATGAGTTACCGTTAAAAATAAAGTTCCGGAGTTGCACATAATAAATATAATTAGTTCTTTATTTGATCATTCTAGCATGCAAACGGAAACGCAATGAACACAAGGCTCACCTTTAAGAAACTTGAAATGAGTGTCGTGTGTTATCACAGTGGAGCACCTTCAACTTCAGCAACGACATATTCACTCATGTACTTAAACATTGTGGAGCAGTAAAAGACAGCATAACAAAACAAATATTCGGTGACATCATTACTGTTTGTGGCAGTACATTATACGGTGGGTAAACGGTAATACCTGGCAAGCAATAAAAAAAATACAAAACTAATTATCAGTTGACGTAAAAAAGGGAAAAATGCAGTACGATTTAAAAATATCATCAACCCACAGTCAGCTGAAGCAATAAAATTACATCTATTTCGGTTAGCTACAACAAGCTTTTACCCATTTTAAAATTTAAACTCCGAAAAAGCATGTAGATACATAGTATTTTTGACGTTTGTCATGTGAAGCTATAGGTGAACCGTGGTCTGAAGGCGTAGGATGTCATTGCAGCAGCATTGCCATGAAAGGTTTGCTCACACTCAAGTATGTATTCTGTATGCGCGAGCCATGTATTTACATAACAACTGAGCAGAAAATAAGACGTTTACATCCACTTTCGGATCCCATGGCACCTTCGAGGGTTTAGTAGAACTGGTGAACTGGTCTTCTTGGTGCTCTTGGCCCGATCGTCAATTCCTGAGTTCCCCTGTTGACGACTAACAAAACAACCTTGTGGAAATTCTACCCTGCATTTGCATGTGTGTACGAGAGGAGTATGTATAGATTTCGGTATGTATCCAGCCAGACCTACTCGCAGTGCTCATAATATTATACCTGGAAATAGATAGCGGGATTTACGAACGTTGCTAAAGATTTTCCTGAAACTCGGTGAGGAAAAGGAAACGCAGGCGCCACGAAGGAATTTTGAAGAAGAAGGGCATTCCCAAATCTGTCGCCATTGTATTTCCAGAATATGGCTAAATTAATTACGGCATGTAAAATTCGTGACTAAAGTTAATTGTGTTGTGATGTTGTTAGTTAAAAAGTTGAGTGCAACAATGTGACTAATTGTGAAAACAGTGTGCACATGGTAAAACTTGGCTGGCTACGACCGACGACTAAAACCGAAATATGGCGGAACAGACCGATGACGGTCAAATGGATGGGACGGATATTTCCGATGTGAATCAAGTTCAAAATGTGATGTGTGTTAATCAAAATCATCTTGACGTTATTCAAGTTCAGGATGATAATCTTGTAAAATCCGAACTCGGAGTTAAAGTTGATGAAGATGACCCTGACTCCGTCCTCAGTCTCCATCACAATAACGTCAATATACACAGTGTAAATGTAACAACCGCAAGTAATACTGGCATTATTACGATTCCAGTTGTTGGATCACTCTCTCCCTGTCCATACTCGGTCATCGGTGAATCCGACACGGTAATAAGGATAATTTAAAATTAACATTTTCATAATCTG
Organism: Dicyrtomina saundersi; assembly: GCA_034695245.1. Taxonomy (NCBI): domain Eukaryota; kingdom Metazoa; phylum Arthropoda; class Collembola; order Symphypleona; family Dicyrtomidae; genus Dicyrtomina; species Dicyrtomina saundersi. Next base: position 4,094 of record JAQFZE010001140.1, on the reverse strand, counting down.
TGTAATCGGATGTGTTCGATGCGGGTGATCTAGTCACTAAGTATGTTGAGAAGATTTTGTCTTCAATTATGAAATATGCATACTTGGAACTGACTCCAGTTTATGAGGGTGTGATCGTGTTACTTTTTTCAGATAGTCTGTTGTAGTGCACATAAATTGTGAGAGTATTGTATTTTGAATTATTGTAAATGTAAATTATTACTGTACCACCAGATGCTTAGTAAGTTGCCATAGTAAAGTAGTATTAAATAAGTACATAGTGCAAAATAGAAAATAGCAGTGGTAGTCTGAAAAAAGTAAACTTGAATTTTAAGAAAGTTACTACTACACAGCTATTTTCCACAAGTGCACTGAAATTGTGAATTGTTATTGTTTTTAAATTACAATAAATTACAACACAATTACAATTTGTTATTTTGGAAGGTAATGAATGGCAGACAATAGAAAAATGCTACTTCAATTAAGTAAAGTATGCTGCTGGCTATATTTAAATTATAATTACTATTATTATTTTTCAAATTGAAGTAAATTCAGATGCTCTAAATTGATGAATGTTTCGGTCGATCACATTGTTACCTTTAAATAAGTCCTGAAGTGTTAATAATTTCCATATTATGCAGAATGCATTAAAAATGCTAGTTTTATGAAAATAATAAAATGAAGCAGATTTTTTATGGATGTAGTTTTGTAAAGCAAAATATTTGATCCAATTTGCTTTATTCTTCCACCAATTCAAAACAAGTATCCTACGTAGGATTACAGTTACAGAAATACCTAACTAGTAAGACTATTTAGCTTAGGATCTACGTTGTCCCTTACGGTGATCGTTTACTTTATTTACTTACACAGATATGAACTGGGTGACACCTTCGAAGAAAAAATTATGAAAGGTGGTATTGTACTATCAAACCATAAGTACAACGAAACAAACTACTAAGAATATTATGGTGGTTGTAAACGATGGAAGGGGTTACTTTGATAAGTCATGCCTTTTTTCCCTAACCTAATCATAATGAGGCGAACATACTGTGCATGACTTATCAAAGACAGCCCCAGAAAGAATCAGTGCTTAAATAGTTTGGACAGAGAACTTTACAAGTAAACATTTATGTTACGCACTTTTGCTTCTCTAACTGAACGGATTGCCAGACTGAAAACGACACTGAAAATTGTACATTTTACCTACTTATGATTTTGTCTTGTTTCCAATTTCTTCCCAACTTCCAGAAGTCGAAAGACTATGAAATGTCAAAACGTTCAAATGAATGTACTTTCGAATGAAAGTAGATGAATGAAAATGAATGTAAATGAATGAATGAAAGTAGATTCGGTGCTGTCAGCAGAAAAGTAATAACGTCAACATCTACGTTGGAAAATTAGGTTAAAAATTGAGTCATTTGAAGAAGTGTTTTATGCACTAACAATGTGCCAATGTAACGCTATCACAAAAAAGATTTTCGAACCCCTTCCCCTCTTGCCCGTTGATCATCATATGGTTAACACTGACGTTACCCTATGACTTACGACATGCATTAGATATTATTATTTAAGGGTTTTTATTTCTTGGTTCAATGACCAGATATATTACATGAAGTACATACACAAACATGGCACAAATAATGCATAATCATACTCGAAAATAGTACATGTAATGATAGGAAATTTGACTTACAAACCACTTATTGTTAGTATGTTTCCTCGGGATATGGACAAAGTTGGTCAAAGTAGTTTCCCTAGCCTTTCGAAAGCCCTGATATGAAGATCATTTGAGTGCATTTTCGGTTTACTTCCCAGAATAAATTTTTGAAAAACGCCGAATTTAAAAACTGAAAAATTCATTATGGTATTTCCCATGTTAAAAAAAAGTGAACTAATGGTCCCACCTATGGACTTTTTCCATTTTTCAGTAAAATCTTGAAATAACAAAATCCTTTCAAAAGGATCTACAAACAGCTTAAATTAGCATTTGGAATGGAATGATGGGCATTCCATTCCGAAATTTTAAATTTCTGTTCCGCTCAGTTCCGAATGTAGCTCTAATTAGTATCGTACAGTGTTATAAATTAATAGCCTAAATATTTGATCATTGAAGGAAAATCTTTTATCTTTGAGACGAAAGTATATACCTAATTATAAATGTTTGACTTTGTGACTATAAATGAAGCCCGAATTAAAATAAAAATTGGAAAATGTAACTTCACTGTAGAATCAAATTAAGTGCGTTTAAATTTGATTGATTCTCAAAAAATGCTAATTTAAGCTGTTTGTAGATCCTTTTGAAAGGATTTTGTTATTTCAAGATTTTACTGAAAAATGGAAAAAGTCCATAGGTGGGACCATTAGTTCACTTTTTTTTAACATGGGAAATACCATAATGAATTTTTCAGTTTTTAAATTCGGCGTTTTTCAAAAATTTATTCTGGGAAGTAAACCGAAAATGCACTCAAATGATCTTCATATTAGGGCTTTCGAAAGGCTAGGGAAACTACTTTGACCAACTTTGTCCAAATCCCGACGAAACATACTAAGTGGTTTGCTTGTTAGTTTCTACTTACGATGTATTGCTGTGACAAACAGAACAAACAGAGAAGTTAAGGAAAGATCAAGAAGCACATACATGCAGCATATATCAAGCGCGGTTGGGGACCAGAACAGAGTTTACAAATGGAATTGCACTTCCTGTCTGATGTTAACAGTATATTTTGAATTTTGTAACTAAAATAATGTAGAGTTTCCGATCAAATATCTGATTTTTTAAAAACCTTGTAAAGCGGGAAAAATCATTTAAAATATAGGTACCCACCTCTTTATGTGCCAAACTATGCTATGTACTTGTGTATTTGGTTTTAGTTTTGCTACCCTAGACTAACGAGCAATACGCACTACGTATCCGAGCGGATTTTCCCGCCATAGTTTTTTAAAAGAGCATCCAAAATAACTCAGATTTGCTTAACAACATGGTGCGCTTAATGAGTTTTGGTCGATAAAATAATTTCCTGAAAAACGGAAACAAACAGTATATGGAATGGTTTTTTCATCAATATTATTAAAATTTTGAAACTTGATTTTTGAAATTTTTGTACAAAAACCCATTTTAAAGCGCAAGAATTACAAAAGACATGAAATTGAAAATTTCATTATGATATGCAGTATATGAGTTGCGGTATATATTCAGCGCTCCAAAATTTAAGAAAAAACATTTAGGGTTTTCGTATTTCTTACACTTCAAAATGGTTTTTTGTAAAAATTTCTAAAATCAAGTTTCAAAATTTTGAATGAAATTTACGAATTTGGATAAAAAATCCAATACATATACAGTTTGAGGCTTTTTCGTTTTTTCAAAACATAATTTTATCGACCAAGACTCATTAAGCGCATCATGTTGTTATGCAAATAATCTAACTAGTAAGTTATTTTGGATTCGTTTTTCAAAAAAAACAATGGTGGGAAAAGGCGCTCGGACACGTTGGTGCGTATTGCTCGTAAGATAAGTAAACTGGGCAAGGAAATTTTGAGCGCCCTACTATGTATATATATAGCACTCTCCAATATTTACACAAATAGAACAACCCAGTTTGAAATTTAGTGTAGGGTCAAGTCTGACTAGTCTGAAGTCTGTATATATAGTGTATCTGTATTTTATCCACAATTAGACGAATTTGGAATATTGATCGGATAATAAAATCTAAAGGCTTTTAATAACACATTTTTAAAACTAATATGCCCTGAGCCTGAACTCAAACAATCTCAAATTAAATATCACAACAACAACCACACCAAGCAAAATAAAATATATCTACAGCACCCATTGAAATTATGTAGCACCTCAGGCTAAGACTTTTTTAAGTTGTAATTTTCAACCCCAAGGTCCAAAATCAAAAGTTATATTAATGTTCGTCCTCGGGGGTGCACAAATTAAAGGATGACTGAAGTTCACAAGCTTCGGATTGTGTGTGTTTTTATTTTTATTTCTAAATGGCTGAAGTTTTATGATTTATTCATATTCCTTGGTTTGGTTCAGGGTTGTCAATATGCCACTTTTTTATAGAAAATACCATGACAGTGGTAAATACTGGTAAATACCGGTAAATACC